>CM040930.1:26894405-26974405 GCA_023029165.1 Gobiocypris rarus
GGGTGGGAGAACTATCCCTTTAAATAACGAGCCGCTCACTTGTGGGTTATTTTTACATTCGTTAAGCTATTAGTTGTGGTCTAACCTACATAAACACCGTATAAATCATTCATTCACACACGCACGCTCACCAATATTCCTCAATAAGACCGACGAGAAGGGTCCTGGTTGTATTTCTGCAAACCGTATTTTGTATGTTTACGCAATACTTACTGGAGAATGCCAGTATGTTCAAACTTTTGTCTGCCCAGTTGGCAGATTGTAGCGCATGTTAGACCCTATTTTTGTGTTTGTCTGCTTTTGGAATCAGAACCAACCTCTTCTTGGCTACTTATTTATTCAAACACTTTCATGCTTCGCGTGGTCTCAGAAGTCAGAACTAATGTTGACCTGACATTTTACGCGCACTGAGCTTTGGAGAGCGTGAACTTTGCGCACATCTGTTCGTTTGAAAGAGAAGTTGACTGAGAAATATATAGAAATGTTCGTTTATTGTATACGGGTTGTTGGGTGATCAGCTAATTTAGTCACTGCTCAAACTTTATTGAAGCATTTATTTGTATTTTTTGTTGTATCACACTGGCAGTTCCTTCAAACATGTTAAATGGTAACAATGAGGTCAGACACGGACAAACGAAAAAAAAATGCTTACTTAGTTTTATAGTTGCAATCAACTTTTTCATCCTTTTATTCCATATTTTATTCATATATGAAACATGACATTCACCTATTTTGTTTTGTAACTATGCAAAAAGAAAACTTTGTGTACTATATAAAAGCAAGTAGTTCTGTCTGTGTATGATAGAATATTCTAGTGGTACAGTTTTCATTTTGTATGCAGAAAGATTTGGGTTCAAAAAAATGGGTTGCAAACTTGCCGGATCGGTTTCCTGTTGGGGGGAAATCAGAGAAATTTTAAAAAGAATATTCTGAAGAATGTGCATTCCAGTTTGACTGACCTAATTTAGTCATGCGCATAGACAAGGACATTAATAGATATGCTTAAATACTTTTTTTTCCTAAAATTCTTTTGGCTCAAAAATCCCAGGTGTTCTGTATCCCTGCCTTTCAATGGGCATGAGGTTGTGTATCTGACATTCGTATTTGTGTGCGCATGTACATTACTGTAACAACAAATGCATGTGATTTTATTTAACAAGAGTGCACCAATACTCGCTTGTAAAGTTGTGTATTTGATTTTCTTTTCAAAGAAATTGATTTTCCCAATCAATATCCTTTTATCTTTCATACCCAGTAACTTTCCAAGAATCTTTCTCGGCATGAACATAGTGATGCTGCTAAAAGTTTCATTAAATAAAGGGAAATTTGACCATAAGTGATCAACACACATGATCGCATGTGGTCAGATATCCCTTCATTTAAATAACTCCTTGTAGTAGAAACTTTCAGCTGTCCAATAAGCTTGTCATTTAAACTTGCAAATGTATGGCAGCGAGTTTAAAGGCTTTGTAAGAAACGGCTTTTTCAATGACCCTCACAAATCTAATGTGACGCTACTGAGCATATAATAAAGGGCCGCGCATATAATAAAGCTGCTGATGTCTGCTGATGAAGTGACAGTGCATGTCATCAAACCTCTGATCATTAAATGTGGCATAGACATTCTGCAAATGATCTCTGATGGGTAACATCTCTCTGTGACAGCAGCTGATTATAACATGACACTTACAGAAAGACACTTCTTCCAAATGACATCTCCCACCCTTTCTTGCGGTGTCCATATGGCGAAACCACAATCATAGCACTGTTGTTATTAACTTGTTTCCCCAGACCACTCATGCTTGAATGAAGAGTCATGTCCACCTCCAGGGAGGCTGCGTGGCTCTGTCTATGTGTGCTATTGGCACAGCAACACCTGAAAGGCACAGACAATGCTTTTAAAGAGCTAAAAGCCATGGGTGATGGCACAGATGGCGGAGTATTGTTGTGCTGGAGTGGACGGGTGTTAAGTAAGGGCGTTGGGATGGAGCAGATGGGCATGTGGCATGATGATTGGTTTTTAAGACTGTTGCTCGGACTGTACAGAATGGGTCAGTGGTGACTGCTAACCCCATGTGACACAGTGGACCTCAGTCAGCATCCATCCCCATGAACAATGCATCTCTTAGAACCTCAACATAATTATAAAAATGTAAACTATACAAATGTCCAAGTCACATTTCATCATTTTGCATGAAGAAAATGTAATCTACTATTAGTATCTTTTAGCATATTTTTGCATGGTAACACTATGTTTAAGCACACTTTATCTTTCAGTTCTCATTACTAAATTACAGGTTAAACATTTTCTTTTCACTTATAGAGGGTAAAACAGTATCAGTAAAGTAAGAGGTTTTTAAGAGTTTGCAAGAAAAATTTTTTTTTAATAATTAAAGACAGAACAACAAATTCTACTGTGTAAATATCTAAACATGACCCTGTATAAATCAAAACCACGTATAAAATATAATGAATATCTTATTAATCTTATCGTATTAATAATATCTTATTAATCTTAATTGGAGGGTAACATGCCAAATTTTCCAGAAAATAGTGTTACAATGCAAAAAAAAAAACTTAAAGGGAGAAATTTTTTTTTTTGCAAAGTACACATTCATTTATTGTATTGATTGATTGAAGGTAAAATGTCCACCTCTTAGTGAGAATCACCAAAATAGGTAAAATCAATAAGATTCTATGTGGTGAGCATGACATTTTTCCCTTCTTTTTATAAGTTTGTGTAAGTAGACTTTGTATTCTGCATTACAGGTTACATTCTGTTTTAAAGTCCTCTGAGTTAAACCAAAGCCACTTGAAGGCAAGCATATAACGCCTGCTAATGCTGTGGTACGCAGGGAAGGAGACTAGAGGCCATTAATGGATGTCAATGGAAAAGGCTTCACTTCGCTGAATAAAAACTTAGTTTGCAGGAAAACGGCTTATCATTTAATGAATCTGCAGCCCATTGCTAATCTTCAACGTGTTTGCTTTTAAACGTTAGTTTTTCGATTGATCTATTTTTAAAGTTTACAACAAATAAAAAGGCTGTTTTATAAGAGAAGTCACAGACAATTATGTATGATTCGGTTTACAGCATTTCTCATTCATTTCTATGGTATCCGCAAACAGCAAACGACTGTCGCACAACTTCAGTGACGTCAAACTGTAATGTGATTGGTTATCAAGGCACATTTGTTCCAAGTTAGACGCTTTTTCCATTGGTAGAGCCATGGACCCTCGTATCTCCCAGTAATAACCCAAACAATGACTCTGGTCAAACTACTGGTCTTTAACAAAAGCACCAGCTGTATCAGCAGATGCACGTAGCAGCGCATGAGCTCCACTGCCTGCCACCCTCACCCGTGCTATACTCATTATAGTACACACCATATTAGCTCACAAGCCCTGAGTGGCACATCCTCAACTGAGCCAAAGAGAGTCAGCCACCTCTGCTGTCATCAGCTTGTCCATCATTAACAATGTCAATCTGACCAATGTGCTCACTTACTGGCTCTCACTTCTAATTACCCAGAAAGACATAAGCATGAGTGGGGCGGGCCAATGATTGACATCCAAAACAAGGTGGCCGAGGGCCAACACAGGTCCACAGCAAGAGTAATCAAGAGAAAGGGATGAGTATAAGAGCACAGCCTTGGAGACTAAAAAGGAGACAGCATTTAGAGAACTGGTAAACATTAAATCGATAGCATTTCTCTTAGGCTAAGATAGATCTCTGGAATAATGTACTCTGGATTGATTTGCAGCTTCAGTAGATCAGGTGATTTTCCTGGAAAAAACTCCCATTAATTGTACCTGTCAGTCAGATTTGGCTCCCTTGTGCATTCCCTCATGCGGCTAAGACAGAGATATAACAATGCAACAAGATGTAGTAACTGTTCGGTGCCTGTGGTTTGGTGTCCTAGTTTTGGTTGTCGTTCTGGATTCTCATGACCCCGAGTCCATTGCCAGGCATCTGGAGTTTGGGATTTGGGACGAGGATATTATTTCAGGAACGAGGTCTGTGGAGAGGTGGCGGAGGTGTTGATGAGAATAGATTTGGCACATCGAGGCAGGAGAGTACGATGTGTAGAATAAGCACCTGCTAAAGATTTATTTTTTTTGAATGTTGTGTAATTAGATTTTCTCACAACCTGGAAGTCACGGTGCACAATACAGCAGGGAATCTAGTTGAAAGTTTGGGAGTCAGAGTAGCGACAACAATGATGTATCTTTTATCCCAAGCTATCACACTATTTTTGATTGTGTCCAGCCCAAAGTAGAGAAAAACACCAGGGAGGAATAGAAAAAGATGGAAGCTCATCACTCTCTTTTCACTCCTATATTGTAACCCATTCGAAATAATCCCTGGATGGTGTCTCTAGATATATAGAGTGTCAGATAGATGGACCTTTAAGGAGCCTCAGATGCTTTTTCTCATTGGCACCCAGCACGACTCATCTTCCTGAGACAAATACCTTGCAGGGCTTGTGCTTTATCCTGACCCTGAAGCCTATCTGGATGCAGGGTCAGGCACATGGTTAGTGGTCTGTAATGAGATCCATCCCTGGTGGCAATCGCGTGTAATCCAAATAGCTTTTGTAAAAGCTTGTATACATTGTCCTTAGGGTGTATTCACACTGTTCGGTTTAGTTTGCTTGGTTTGCTTGGTAAATTTTGGTCCTGGTTCGCTTAGCTTTTACAGTGGCATTTTATCACTGAATCTAAAGTTACTGAACCTAAAGGCATAGGGATATGACAACCTGATTGGTTGGCTTTTATTACGTATTTGTGACGGAACTTACCGAACATCTGAAAAAAATGCTGTTTGTTAGGCTAAATGCATTTGTTGTATGTGTGTATAGCCTACATATCATGGTATTTTGAACTCGTGAAGAGCTCAAAACAGCGGCAGGAATCCTTCCATCACACACACAAATTAAGGGGAGAGGAGACACCGAACTGTGATCGGCAAACTCACAGGTATGCTTGAGTATTCTGGCCTTTTTCAGGGTTCAACCATGTGACATCATGTCCCGTTTTGGGTTCGTTTACATGTCTTTGGTCTCTGTTGCATTCATATTTCGTTCAAACCGCACCAGAGTTCGTTTGGAAGCGGACCCATTTTTTTAGCGGTCTTGTCCGTTTGTTTGGTGCGCACCAGGGTTCGGATGGCAGTGTTCACACTTACTCAAATGAACTGCACTTACAGAGCAATTGCACCAGGGTTCATTTTAATCAAACCATACATGCCGAGTGTCTTACTTTGAACAGGGGCATAACAAACATTTATATTAACTCACTTTTTAGGAAGGAAAAAGAAAGGTGAGAACCCTGAAGTTGTAATATATAATAGATAAATAATATATTTTATGCATTTCTGCCTGATATAACGAATGTATATTGAAAAAAAAGCTAGTCCTCTATGCATGGTGATGATGTATTTTTGGTATTGGCCCTCTGAACATTGCCGGCCAGGGTAGTGATTATACTGAAAGCCTCAATGGATAAACCTTAGGAAGCAAAGTGCCCTGTAATAAGTTAAATGCATGAGGGAATGACAAGAGCGGGACCCTACGCCAGCAGTAGTAACCGATCAAACTGTGGTAAAGGAACTAAGAAGGACATACTGTAGCGGCACGAAATATTACGTGCTTTCCATTGGACCACATCGACTGCAGCACTTCAGAACTAATGCTCCAGTCCAAATCTCTCTAAAGAAAACCCCAAATCAACTCCATGTGCACCATTGGTCTTATTTTAGCCAAGGGGTACCCCTATCCTCTCCAGGCAGGCTGAGATCAAGGGCGTCTATGCTGTGGTTGTCCAAACATCCAATTGGCTCTTATAATTACGGTGGTTTTGTGTTGGGTTGGCGCACTCCTTTGCAGCTCAAAGGGACCATAAAGCACCATCAGAAAACCCCAGCAACAACAGAACTTGTCTTAAATTGCTTGCAGAATTGTTTAAACAGTTGCTCTGAAGTTTGTAAGGGAGTTGTTTTTCTTTACTTAGCTCAACAGCCATCCCCACCATAAACTCGTTGGCAGAAGTCCAAATGATTTTAAAAAGCACCATGTAGATTTAGGTGACAACCCCATTATGGCCTCTTCTAAGTCTGTTCATTTTCCAGGTCTTCAGAGGCACGCAGCAGGTGCTCCTGTGGTTTGTCTCTCATTTGCATTTTTTCACTTCCTAACGAGATGACAGAGCGAGCTCAGAGTTGGGTGGAAGAAAGGCCTTCTCGGATGCAAAGAAATCATTTTGCGAGGCAAAGGCTTTTGATGTGCGGGGGAAAAAAAATCAAGATACTGTAAAGTTTAAATGACACGGCTCTTTCCCTGTCTTGTCCCTGTTTAAATGACAGAGAGAAAGAAAGGTATGTTTGAGCCAGTAGCAAGGTTCTGGTTAGATATACTTGGACATAAAACTTGAAGGTTTAGAGAGATTCAAGATACATAACCTCAAATAGATAAGAGAGACAGTATAATAAGGTATTCTCTCGTTTCACCAAAAATTGATGAGTTGCCACAGCATTTGAATTTTTACACAGTTAAATGAATGAAATATCAGCATTGTTCGATTTAATAAATGAAGCTTTCATTGAAATTGCCTCATCATGAATACACACATTTACATTAAGAAACTGAGGTAGGGTGCCGGCACACCATGATTTATTGATTTCAATGGGGATTGTGCGTCACAAGAAAGTAGATGGAAAACAGAAGGGTTTGTGAAAGTGACGCTCTCTCCTGCAACCAAAAGTTGAGAAGTCTGCTGAAACACACTGTAGGCTGTTGCCTTCAAAGGCTATTATCCTTCAAAGTAATGTATTTTTAAGGCTTTTGTCTTCATTTTGACAAGGAGAGACAGGAAGCGATAGGGAATGGGATGAGGAAACGAGCACGGCCAGAACTCAAACTTGTTTTTTTTAAAGTTAACTAGATAAAATTACACAGCATTTATTTCATATTAGTACAGTCTATTATGTCAGTGCCGGGTGATGTAGTGAGGAGTGAGGCTTGATCCCCCATCATGTGCCCTTGAGCAAGGCTCAAGGAGAAAATAATGAATGTACTGTACTTTTTAGGATAAAAGCTAAGTAACCACTTTACTACTCAACCTTCATTACTCAACGAACAGTGCTGTAAGTTGAATGCATATATGTTATATAAAAATGATCACCTTCAAATGTCTTACCACCCTTTAGTTGAATTTACTTGGATCAAGTGTGTACAATTTAATGAAAGCATGGCCGTCATAGTTGCGGAGGACTATTTGACCTGGCATTTTGATGTAAATCTAACATCTAATATTTTTGAGTGCAGAGAGAAGGATTAAATTGCTATAGAGCACAACAGTGACTGCCCACTTTTTAAGCGGCCTTAGTTCTGGAATTTATTTTGTCAGATTTATTTCCATAAATGTTTAAAAAAAGAGACATTTAACAAAAAGTTCAATAAACTGAACAAATCCATTCCCAGATGAATCACAGCAGTACAGATTTTGTTTTACAGAAAAGTATTTGAAGTTTGGAAAACAGATATACATAGACGGATGTATCATTTGCAGTTCAAACAGTGATTGAATGAACAAAAATGAATTTCATCCTACAGCAGCATACAGTATATCATTGCTCCATGGTGGGTTTGTCTTTAAAGGTTTATATATTATTGTTTAAAAATGTATAATATTAGTGAGATATTAATCATAGGGCCCTATCATACACCCGGTGCAATGCAAAGGTTTTCTGTTAGTTTCAGCGCGACTGCCACGTTGTTTAAATAGTAAATGCACGGGTCCATCTGTTCGCCCATCTGTTTTAGTCTGAAAACAAGGTGTATTCAGGCGCATTGTTGGCTTGTTGCTATTTTGAGGCAACTGAAAACGACTTTGTTGACAAACAAAAACTTGGTCTAAAGTCTATGGCGCAGTATTTTTTTATTATTATTTAAAGGCTGTTCAAGTAATATGCACTCTGCTTGCTACACACACAAACATGCCAAATATTAAAAATAAAAGGATTACAATGTAAGAGATTATTATTGTATACATAAATATAAAACATGCCTACATGTCATATGCATGTATCAGAATGACCTATTTGCAGTAATGCCAAATGAAACTGGCTAATTATTTGACCAATCGTTGCAATACACACATCTATTTAAACATCAGGTTGATGGTGTCTATATTCCGCCATGTTAATAGCAATCTGCCATGGTGCATAAAGGTACTTTTCTTTTTTTTTGTAAATGATGCTTTAAGTACAATAAAAGGCACTGGCGGTATCATGGCAGAAGTGAAAGTTTCGTTTAACAGTGCATTTATGATTACCGTGGCACAATAACTCCAGGAGAAGTGTTAAGAACTATATATAAACCTTTTTGGACCTTGGTTGACCTTTCCACAGCATTTGAAATGGGGAACAGGGAACTGCTGTAGGGGTTTCTGCTAAAACTTTATTGTATCTTAATTTAATGATGAGTCACTGATGAGTCCAGATGAGTCAAGACTCCATGCTGGCATCTTTGCTATTAAGACCGTGTATTGCATAACTTGCCCCAAGGATCCTGAAGATAGTAGTGCACAGTAGTGAACTTTAGGCTGGATGAGAACATCTTCAACATCATGGCATTTCAAGCATTTTCAGGTTAACGATCACTACAAAGAACAGCTGAAAAGATGTATAGAATGAATCCAGCATATGTTCAAGATATGGATGATGCCCACATCATCTTCTAGCAGGCAGCATCTTTGCTATGATGGAATACAACAGATGGTGGAGGTAGACAAAAAAGAAAGGATTCAGGAGGCACACATCCACGTCTGTTCCTACTAGCTAAGTCACTTATATTATTTGTCATCAAATTTGCATGTCTCAAAAGGAATTCTGTAATCCCTACAGAGCCCAACAATGAGGTAGAATCGTTATTGGATATGAGTCAGTACCATTAGTAGCCAAGGAAGCAAATTATCAAATTTTGTTTGTTTATCAGCAGCCTCTTGTGGCTGTTAAACCTTTTTGGACTACTTGTTTGTCATGTTAATGTCTTGCAGTTGCTAAACGAGGGCCTTCGGGCAATTTTTCCGAATTTCTTTTCTCATTTGGATTGCTGCGATGAGTAGTTGGGTCAATGGGTCTGTCGGGAGGGGAAAATAGCAGTTTTAAGTGTGCTTTTATGATAATTTCTGTTCTTAGCATCTCAGGGAGATAAAATACAGAGCACACAAAGCGCCAAATAAAAATTACAGTTCACAGCAGAGCAGCCAAGCTAAGGTGAATATATTACTTCTTAACAGTGTTGGGGAGTAACTAAGCCAAGTGTTTTGCTGTGCTTTTTTTCTGTTCTTTGAAAATTAGGGCAGGAACATCCGCTAAGTTTTTCCTTGTCAAGAATAGTCTCCTGTTGCTTTGTGCATCAATTTGTGTGAGATGTTGTGTTTTTGTAAAGCCTGGACGCCAGCCGAATTTAGCCCCGCCCACAACATTTGAGTTCGCACCTAGAGTCTTGCAAACAATGTTCACATCTGCAATTAGTGTGCACACTAGAAATGCATTGCTAATGATCCATGATCAGGTGGTATTAGAGGGTGGGATGTTGTCATTCAAGAGAGCATCTGATTGGACAAAAAGCTGTGCTGCATAATGCTGCCTTCACGTGCTATTGAAAATTTCGTACTTCCCTCTTCTGAAGTTGTGATTATGAGCTCATCGCATTTAAGTTTTGACTTGAGAGGCCATTCATGTCCAATTTTTTAACTAGGAAACTAGTATTTGCGATACTTCTGAGAACAAAAAGCCATCCAAATAAAATAAAATAAAAACAAAAATACAATGACTCTAATAAAATCACCATATGAACTATACAAGAAGTATAGAACTATACAAGACGTAGCAGCACATCCAACATACATCTACATATTTGTCAGCATATTACATATTACCTTAATAAAGCACAGTCTTAAAATTTGTTTGTGGACAAGCTAAAAAGAGTTGAGCACTTGACGAATTCTATAATCATGTCTGAAACCCACATATACAAGCTTTTCAAAGAAGTGTGTGATACATGATCACCTTTAAAAAAATACTAGCAGTCGAAAATGTAATTTATCCTTCACTAACAGCCATGATAATTGTCTATGCATATCCATAACATTAGCCTGAAATGGATAATGAAGCAATAGCCTAGCCCTGTTAACCTAGCTAAGTGTTTCTCGGTTGCACTTGACCATATCATTGGGCAGTACTCAAGATGTGATAAAACTATCGATTGCACAACATCTTTTAAAACCAAAGATGGAAGAAACGCAGAACATTTCCTGGCCACAGCTATACCGTTTCCCATAATGCTTATGATCTATGTGTTCAGATCAAAACAGCATATTGTCAGGTTTCACACCCAGCAACTAGCATTTGTTCCACTGGATTCCTATCAATAAATAAATTCAAGTCAGGAACCTTAGTGATATTATTTTTGTTACTAAAAATGTTTAAAATTAATGTATTACTTCTAACCCAGTTAGTAATTGCTTGCAGCTCCTCTGAAGAAAACATTGTAGAATCATCTGCATAATTATATTAGCATTATTAACCACATATGGCAAATCATTTATAAAAATTGAGAATAAAAGTGGACCTAAACAAATTTCCTTGTGGAACACCACAGTAAGTATTTTTTGGCCTCAGAAAAAGATCCATTATAGAATACACTCTGTTTTCTATTAGAAAGATAACATCCAATCCGGTCAAGAGCTGTGAGTGAAAAATCATAACATTTCAGTTTGGAAGCCAACCATTCATCTGTCATGTGTAAAGAGCAGTACTGTAGAGTGTCCTGGAACATAAGCATGTTGTGCATTAGCAAGCAATCCATTTATACTAAAATAATGTAATATTTGCTTAAAAGTATAATCTTCTCCAAAAGCTTACTCAAGATAGGAAGTATATCAATTGGCCTACAGTTAGAACCTGAAAAGTACATTTTCCCCTTTTTAAGTAATGGTATCATTTTAGATTCTTTCCAAAGATTTGGATATACACCACTTAGCAAACATCTATTAAAATATGACCGATTTGTTGGGAAACTATACTTTCAGTACCAAATTCCCTTTAAGGCAAGTAATTTCACTCGGCAGCGATCTTTGAAAAGCTATTTCAGTCATGCAAGTATAGCTCCTATCTCCGTCAATGGTGAAACATTAAATTCTCCAAAGCTCACCAAGCTTAGAATTAAATTTAATATCTAAAATCACATATCAATTTTGTTTGTAAATGCTCAAATATTGACAAAAAAAATCAGTGTCCAGTTCGCTACCGGAGCTTCTTAAGGCAGCTGCGGTGATGCAGTGACTTTACCAATTGGTGATTGGCTCATTTATTTGTAAAGTGGGGAACTTGGCCGCATGGTCTTGATGCCCTTATCCGATTCTTTGACTATTTGATTTTTTTTTTGACGACCATCTTACATCTTCTTTTAAAAGTGACCCATATCTGATATCTGCATTTACACTACATTTGGCGAAAAACAAACAAAAAATAACATTATGATATCAAGGAATCAATTTCAATTATACATTGAGTTTAATTTATTGACAAGGAATTCATAGAAACATTTTTAATGCAGTAGTTTCATCTGTATATCAAAATCATTATATAGTACAAATTCTTCAAAACAATGATTATGTACGCAGATCCGCTGAAACAGTTAGTGTTTATTAATGGTCTGGTTCTGGGTTTGAATATGTCATCGTATTTCCCTCATTAAAACCAAATGTGTTCATCAGTGATTGTATATGAAGAGCTGGGGCATGTTTGTGTGCATTTTAATTTGTGATTTCACTGGAACGAATAGAGCATCTCCACATCCGCATCTGGGCACGAGCCGCCGTCACTAATAACGGCAACAACAGGCATTCAGGAGGATTTCAAAAGCAACACATTTCTGCTCCAGATTGACTCTTATTTAACACAAACAAACAAAATGAATGCTCTTCTAGTCAACTAGAGATGTTTGATTTGTTATAGATATATCTCTACCGCAAAATGCTTTTTTCAATGACGGATGACTCGCATTGACGGGAATGTTCGATCCGTCCACTTACAGGCACCAGGCACAAATGCAGATTTATTTCCACATATTAATGAGGCCTGAAACCGATCTGAGAATATCAGAATCCATGTGTTTTTTTGCACATGTTCGTGGGTCATATCCGATCTGTGCCACATGGGAGGAAAAAAAATCTGAATTGGGCCACCATGCAGTGTAAATGCGGCCTTATTCCGCTATATAGTGCGTTGCACTTTCTCTCATTCATAATATTATGAGTGCACAGTCTTTGTATTTCTAAAGTCTTTTGTAAGAACTGATGACTTTTGAGAACTTAGTGCCAACGCATTACTCATGCTATAGAAATCTATTGAGTAAATTGCAAGTTATAAGAGAGAGTCTGTTGTGTTGATACTTTGCAAAGGCAATATCAAAGCATGGCTGAAGCTGTATAGTCAATGCTTCAGCAGACAATATCTATTTTCTCAGACAATATCTATTTTCCTTTCATTTAGAAGGTCAGAAATCTTCTGCAAGCGATGCTTGTACCGTGCTCAGTGACAGTTTTATTGCTCTTTGTGCCCATTCGCTTTCACAGATAAGTATAAAACAAAGCCTTTAGTTTGTTGATAGTTATCTTTGTAAATATTGGAAGGTAACTCAATGCCACAACAGTACATGAGATATAAACTGAATATAAAGACAGAGGAGACTACAACACATGGGCCAGTTGTCACAAGCTGTAACTAGAAGGTTTTTAATTAGACAAATGTGTTTTATCTTCAGCAGTAGTTTTGTAAGGTCAAAATCCCCTGTTTAGTGCATTTGACAAATTAGAATTACTATATCATTTTCATAAATTTTAGCTCACATGTTTTTAAATGTTATAAATGTTTACATTTATGCCAATCATAGACCGGTTCCATTGTGACAACTCACCACATAGAGACCGGGTATACCGTAGTTGTAACGCGGGGAGAGCTGTAACACTACCAATTCCACGAATCACGGATAAGATAGGAGTCATATGACAGTTTCAGTTTCCTCTGGCTTCCTTTACAATCCCACATGGAGGTTTTCCAGTCTGTGTTGCCATCTCTCCTGAAGCAGAAAATCTAATTCTGAGGTAAATTTCTAATTCTGTGTTTAGTACTTCTACCCTTGTAGATAATGTTGTATTAGTTATATCAGGTCAAAGTGTAGTTTCTCTAGTAAAGAATGATGTATCTACCTCCTGCTAATTTCAAAGCACCATGCTAATACAGCTAGCTAAACAATGGGTAACAGTGGCGGGGTAGGTTGTACCAGTTGTTTTGAAACAACCATCCACCTAATTTTTTTGTGATTTTAATAATTCTACAGAATGCCTATATTTATGTAAATTTGCTCTTGCACGCACACACACACACACACACACACACACACACACACACACACACACACACACCCATATGAATGTGTACAAACAAACACACATGTGTGCATGCACAAACACACACAATATGTGCGCGCACACACACACACACACACACACGACATATTCACACATATTTTAGCCATTAATAAAACTGTTGTTGCGGCATATCAGTTGGAGTACCCCAGTATGTGTTACAACCTACCCCAGTAGTGGGATATGTTGTAACAAGGACCAATTTGTATTTGTCATCATACAACAAAGTCTGTTGAAGAAATTTAAACAATGGTACTTAATGATTTCACAATTGTGATTTTATATCTCACTATTGTTACATGAATTCTCTAAACTATGAATGTATCTCACAACTGCATCTGCAGCTTGTGTGCCCATATAATCTTAGTGAAAAATGGTAAACAGATTTGGCTTGCTGTCTGGTTTAGAGGGGCTCGGAGAGGATATTCTACCCAAGCTCCGATTGTCCGAACTAACAACAGGAAGAGGTAAGCTGCTGGTTTTATACCTTGGTGTTAATTGGAAGATTAGATGGGCATACTCCTCCCGAAATTACATTTAATAACTTCACATGTAACTTAATAGAACAATACTTTTTTTTTTACCGGCAGGAAAAGGCTTCCATAGGCATGTGCAGAAATTGACTTTCAAAAATGAATTACCCTGAGAAATGTTCCCTGAAGTAAGACGTGTGAAAGCTTACCTACTAGAAACTAGGCCCTGAAAACAATCAAATATAATTTTGCCCTTTTTTAGATGTTGATGTATTTGTTGACATTTAAACACCGTGATGTCTTGAATTGTAAAGTCACAGACTCTTGTTTCAGTTTTCAATTTTTCATTACCCAACAGAACCTTTGGGGGCTCTTGGTAATTTCATAAACTGAATTTACTGTAGAGTTGACCTTCTCTGGTTGGGACTTATTTGGTTGACAAAAGCGACATTAGAGCACACGTTAATTTGCAGGGTGGCCTTCTCATCAATCACCTGTGTGCTTCTGTTCTGCACATTTATCTGCTTTAAAGTGAGCATCTGTGGTTCTGCTTTGTTGAAGTGCCCTGCAGCGAGGCCCAATGCTTACGTCACAGGACTCATGAGTCTGGCCCCAGAAAAGATAGGAATTATGAGCTAATTAGCAGTTGTTAGTAGCTCAGGGCACTGGGATGATTTGAAACATGAGGGTGGCTAGGACTTCATCTTTTGTTGTGGCCTCTCTAATGATATAACAGACCCTTCCCAGATAGCACTGGCTCATCCACAGAAAACTCGCCCCCCTCCTGCTGCATGATATACAGAAGAAGTAGACGTCTTATTTCATCTGGTTCAGAGCATAACCCATTCTGACAAGGACACAAAAGCTATTTTTACGCCTTCCTCACTTTGTTCAACGGTGTGTGTATGTTTGTTTTGGGATAAACTAAGATATTATTACAAGAATGGAAATGCAATCAATTGTCTACTTTTTAGATTGTCTCTCGATTCCCCCAAGACTGATTTAGCAGTGCGAATGTTTTCACACTATTTTCCCAAAATGTATTTCTGTGAGTTATTCAAGTAAAAGTAAATGCTTCCTTGGTTGATGGAGAGTAAACTAGTAACAAAACATGATATCTTATTACATTGTGCATTCAGTATTTATCAAACGGGTGACATTTGTCAGTCTAATGCAGAAGACGGCGTGCAAACGGAAAGTTAAAGTTGACTGCAACTTTTCATATCTTCCTAGGCATTTGTTCATGTCTATGAATACACATATTCTCCTGTCAACACTCAGCCCCAGTTGCCACCATTCTTCAGGTCTGTCTCAGACAGAACGCTTCCAGGCTCTGTGTGTGTGTGCAAGCTAATCTCCATCACAATGATGTGTCTGACCGCGACAGCTGTTCTAGAAGTGCATTGGTGTTCCACCACAGATAGAAGCCATCAAAAGGCTTTTTTTTGTTAAGTATCAGTCAAAAGTTTGGACACATTCTTTATTATTACCACAAAAGATACCAAATTTGATATATATTATTTGTTGAAAAATTCCCATATAATATTATATAAAATACTATTTAAAGGGTTACTTCACCCTTTAAAGGGTTACTTTCACCCTAGCATTAAGCTTTGTATCAGTAGAAACCCGGTAGTATATTCGAATGACTGCACACCATTTTCGATAAAAGGCCAATTGGATGGAAACAACAATTTTTTTTTTTCTTTTTAACACATATTCACTTTGACGATAACAAAACTTGGGCTTGTCGTTGTTCCACTTCCCCAGGTAAATGGCGCACACATGTAAAATGAAACGGGACTCATCAGACCAAGCAACCTTCTTCCACTGCTCCAAGGTCCAGTTCCAAAGCTTGCTTGCGCATTGAAGGGTTTTCAACGGTGGACAGGGTCTGTGGCCTGATTGGTCTGTGGCTACGCAGCCCCATACGTGTTGTGACACATTCCTCCCATAACCATCATTAAAAAAAATTGTAACTTCTTCCACTGTAGGCCTCCTGTTGCCTCGAACCAGACAGGATAGCCTCTGTTGCTCAAGTGCATCAATGAGCCTTGGGCGCCCAAAACCGGTTTGTGGTTTGTTCTTCCTCTGACCACTGTTGGTAAATTCTCAAAACTGCTGAACGGGAGTAACTCCTTGCTGTTTCAGAGTGTAAGCTTGAAAATAAGATATTTGGTATTTGAAGCTAAACAAAAACATTTGCTGTACTGTTGCCGACCCCCATCTTGGCCTTATCAGAGGGCCATTTGGAATTCCTGAAGACAAAAGATACTGGGGGACTGCAGGCCAAATGTGTGTCACACCTTTAGTTCAGTGAAGGATTGATTGGTGATTGGTTAGTTTGAACGTCTCACGTTTGGTCTGATTGGTCAATTTGAATAGGTCATGTTTGAATTTGGTGACATCAGGGAAAAGGATAAAAGAAGATCACAACGGTAGCTCGCTCTCTTTTTATCCTCTGGCTTTCTCTGCTTAGGGCCTGCTCTCTCTCTCTCTCTCTCTCTCTCTCTCTCAGGTAACATTCTATACATGCTGAGTACAATTAAGGGTTTAAGTATATCATCCCATACATCCATTTGAAACTATTTTAAGTGTAACCATAACCAGATTTTGTGTTTCCATTTAAAAGAGATTTCTGTCTATTATGTAATTGGCAATATACATTTACCTGACTGTTGATAAATTGTTACATTTTGTATTTATTCTGACTTACTCTATAATTATCTAGTAGATTATGGTAACAAAGGGTTAAACGGAATGATTAAATGTGTGACTAACTATAAAATATAAATGACCAAACAACCAATTGGCATTCTATCCTTAATTCGAGATTGTGATAAAATGTGAATCAGATTAAAGAATATTAGAATTAAATCCATTCTGCTCAGCTGAAGACACTGAACGCGCAGCGACCTTCAACCGTGAATCGTTACCTTCATTGGAGCGAATTCAGCGGTCTTACAAGAGACACTCTTTGCCATAACAGTTTGGCCTAGCCTGCCCATTTATCCTGTATCCAACAAGTTGATGCAGAGAACTTGTTCTACAATCTACCCAGACCTTAATTTCCTTGATAGGAAATGATCAACATTATTATATTCACCTGTTATTGATAATAATGTTTTGGCTCATCAGTGTGTGTATACAATTTTTTTTATATATATATATATATATATATATATATATATATATATATATATATATATATATATATATATATATATATATATATATATATATATATATATATATATATATATATATATATATATATATATATATATATATATTTATATTTATATTAAAATTCACACAAAAAATCAGCCAATTACAACCAAACTTTTGACTGAAACTTTATCTGGCAATAATACTCTCTTTTCCTGTGTTTGAAGAGCTAGTTTTCCCGCTTAAATTCTCTGGAGCTTTATTAAGAGTGTATTGGAGATTCTGTCAGAAGGCGCTGTGTATCTTTATGACTTTTATGCCCACGGTGCTCTATGTGGAACATGTAATATATAACGCACGCAGTCGGTTCTCTGTTCCAGGCGTATTCTTTCCCCTATTTGTGGGTTTTGGCTTACTGCCATTTCTGACTGGTGGCCAAAAGGGATGCAACTTCAAGTGCTTATTTTTTAGGGCTCAGTACAGCACTTAAATTTAACTACTGTAATAGAAAATTGTTCCTAGAGTCAGGGCTTGTTTATTTTCAAAACCTATGCCGACTTTTGATTACCATTCTCCGCTTCCCATTGGGAAAAGAAGCCCGAACGTGAGCACACATGAAAAGTGACAAGCTGCTTTGATGTGGGATTTCATCATTCCATTCTGACTAAATATTTGATTGGAAATATGTTGTTTGAAACTCTATATACGAGCGATGGAAATGCCTTCTTGGTAAATTTTGTCAACAGAAGCAGACAGATCAAATCCTGTTAACTTCAGCAGGGATTTTCACAAAGAAATGTTGAAATACGTGAGTGACCGTGAGATGCCCAAGCTTTGTTGAACAACTCACTCACTCTCTCACTTATAAAAGAGGAATTAGAGAGAATATGTCAAGTGATAGAAGCAGGAAAGCGTGGCGAGGAATACCAAGGAAAATAGGCCTAGTTTATTTAAATGCGCCTAGCTTGTTCCGAATGGCACTCGCACACCATTGAATATAAATTGATTTTCAAGCCTTTCAGCAAATGGCGTTTTCGTTATGGCATTGAGCTTGGTGTTTTGTTTGGGGTAAATGCAAAAATGTTTTGCAGTTTAAGGCTAAGGCTTTGTAACTGGTTCACCCTTAATACAATTGTCTCTAGTGGCCCATCATTCACAGCTGTTGACAGAAGATTAGGGCCCAAAATGAACTTTTTGCCACACCTGGGTGAGTTCAGAAACTTTCCCCTGGTTTCAAAGACAAGGCTTAAACCTTTTAGCTGTTTTAACTGAAAACAACTTGCACTGTCATATGTCAATGCCATAGTTTTGTCTCAAGATGCATGCCAGTAATGTTTTTCTAAGACAGGTTTATAAAAGCTGTCCTGATTGCACTAAGGCTTAATCGTGGTTTAAAGGGGACATATTTTTAAATCTCTGGTGTCCCCAGAATGTGTCTGTGAAGTTTCAACTCAAAATACCCCCCAGATCATTTATTATAGCTTGTTAAATTTGCCCCTATTTGGGTGTGAGTAAAAAAGCACTGTTTTTCAGTGTGTCCCTTTAAATGCAAATTAGCTACTAATATATGTTCAACAACAAAACAGTCGAATCTCACAAAATGTCAGAAATAACCAGTTGTGGAGTATAGCCTTGCATGTTTGAACTGGAGCTGGACACAGATTGAAGGGGTACTTCAGCGCTGGGAAGATGAATCTGTATTTAAACTGGGTCATTAATGTAGTAGAAATGTTAAATTATTTTTTAATTTGGTGCCTTCTAGACTGAGAAAACACAGAAAATGTATTTTTGTCTCATGGGGATGAAAGACAACAATTCCCAGAATGCACTTGCTTCGCTGCCCTCCTACTCTAGGCACGGCTAGTCGGCTACTGGATTACTGGATCACTTGCCCACCGCGTTCATTTTCAGAAAATCAGTTCAGTTAGAGACACTACAATTAAAAACTGAACGTGTCTGTTCGATATAATGCGAGTGAGCCGATTGAGTGTCACGGCACAAACGCTGGAATTTTTCCAGAAATAAAATACATAATTCTCTCGTCTCAGGATCATATGAGGGGGGAAAGTACGATAATTTGAATATACTCCCGGGTTTCTACTGATACAAAGCTTAATGCTAATCGCTGAATTAACCCTTTAAGAGAGACAGAGGCAGAGTTTGCATCTTTTAGACTGCACCTGGATGTTGAATGGTTAGTGGATACATTTATGTAGGCTAATATCCATCAGCTGACTTTACATTGCATAATAAATATGATTTTATGAATTATGCAGATGGTGAGCATTTTCAGCATTCTAGAAAGCTAATTCAGAAACAACAATTTGCAAACATTAACAAAATATGAAGTGCCATCATTACTTGTTCTGGATAAGGAATGTTGGTTTTGACCCATCATTCAGAAACAACTTTTTCACAAATCCAGTGATTTTTCATAAATTTTCCGACATTCTTTGGCACATTTCCTTTAAAAATGAAATTCAATCACAGTGTCCTCAGTGGTTTGGAAGTCTACGGAGACTCATATGTTCGTTGCTACATCCAACAGAAATGTTTTTTGCTGCAGATAATGTAATACTTTAGCTAGCTGATACATCGAGTAAACTGAAATGGGGTCTCTGTGCTTCTCACTCAGGGGTGTTTCTGTGCTAAAAGGGCAGATCATCAACAGTCATGGGCGGGGTTTCCCTACTCTTACGAAGGTGTAGGGGGAAATATAAAAGCGCGTTATGAGAGATTGATAATGATTGACGGGGATTATAAAAACAGTATTGAACACATCTGTGTTCAAACCCCTTATAAAAGTGAATTTTGCATAATAGGTCCCCTTTAATCTAAGCCCTGTCTGTGAAACCGGGCCTATACCTTCCACATATTAGTCTTATACTGGCCTTTAAAAACTGTATTTGCATTATTCTAAAAATCTATATTTGTCCTTATATATGACCGTGTTTGTTTCATGTCACACAGCATATACAAGAGGAGTCCCCTGCTGTCTCACGGTGAAACTGCACCTGCCACTTTAATGCATCCTCGATAGTTCTGATTGCAAACTTTCCATTGGCAATGTACAAGTGATAAATGGGCACTTTAGTTAAAGTCTAGATTTGAATCGCTTACACTACTGTTTATAATTTTGGCGACAGTAATTGATACTTTTATTCAGCAAGATTTGATTAAATTAGTAGTTAAGTGACAGGGAAGACTTATATTGTTACAAAAAAATATTTCAAATAAATGCCGTCCTTTTGATTTTTCTGTTAATCAAAAAAAATCTATAAATAATCAGTTTTTGAACATTGATAATAAGATAATAATATGTAAACAGGTCACATGTTGCGTTTGTCCAGTCAATAACATTGGACAACGCAAGTATGCTAAATAAGGACTTTAATATGGGGTTTAGTGTGAAACGTGCAGTGTGAAACGACATCTTATGAACACCCAGGATTGACTGTTAACCCCGGGTATAGTATGAGCAGTGTGAATCATGTCCTGTAACACGCTTGTGATGATTTTTTGTTAAACCCCTATTGAGCTGGAAGGAGATAAAATTAACCTAGACCGTTAGCCTGACACAGAAGGTGGCTGTTTGAAGGATCTGACATATTGATCCCCTTCAAGGCTTTAATGAATCTGCTTGCATGTGTCCACCAGGGGTTTCCACTCAAATTTAATGGAGTGTGTCGTCCATTAGCCTCTGCTCAGTAATGTTTCAGATGAAGACAAATTTGACATGAATCCTCACTTTCTTTTTCTCTTCTTATTGTCTTTTTGTTCTCGCCTCTGTGTAACTCATGATGGTAGTCTCGCTCCAGAAAAGGAGATATCTATTACTAGAGAAAATCTTTTTAAATGATCCTGTTTTAAAACAGTTTCAGATAAGGCACTTAAAATTGAAGTACACATGACCAAGCAGTACATTTGAAATAAATGACACTTTTTCCAAATGTATATCCTCAAGCCAAACATTGCATGTGTTAGCATGAGACATTCAAAGTTTTATCCATTTTTTAAATTTGTCATAAAAATGCAGCTTTGTTACCCCTGGTAACTTTCACATGATAAATGCAAAGACACCTGAAAGAGGTGTGACGCATCTGAATATTACAGAACTGTTTACATAGAGCAAAACTCCACCCGCAGGAATTGCAATGGTGCCGTGTAACCAAAAGCTCATCCACCTAGAAAAGCTGTCCCACATAAAAATGAATGATTTAGACAACTTTACAGCTCATATAATAATGGCCTTTGCCTGAATAATTCATGGAAGTGCTTTAACAAAACTACAAGCTTCACATTTGGGCTTTTAAACCTTCCAGAATGCTGCCCTGGTTTAAATCAAATGTAAGTGTATTTATTGTAATCATGATTTATGTATGTGTGTATGTATGTATGTATGTATGTAAGTATTTATTTTGTTAAACTTTATTTCAGTAGTTCACTTTGGAAATTCTATTAAGTAACCTTTTAACTACATGTCAGTTAGCTCTCATAAATTTGCAACTACATGCGCATTATAGAGTAATAGACGGTTAGATTAGGGTTAGGGGGTTTAGGTTTAGTAGAATAAGTTGAAGTTCTTGCAAAGATTCTTAGTCAGTCTGTTGGTGGACCATCAAAATAAAGTGTTGGCAGATATTAAGAAGACAGTTAACTAATACTTAACTCTTTCCCTGCCAGCGTTCTTTTTTTTTTTTTTTTTTAGTTTCCAGCCACCGCCAGCATTTGATCATTGTCACAGAAAATGTCATGGCCCCCAGAATATTCTGTTGTATACATATCTGAACATGGAATATATCTAAAGGAAGAAGATTAATCGATTACAAAAATAGTCGATAGCTGCATCCCTCCACCGCTTTAGAGTCCAGTGGCGGCGTGCTTTACACCACAGCATCCGACGCTTTGCATTACACTTGGTGATGTAAGGCTTGGATGCAGCTGCTCTGCCATGGAAACCCTTCAGAAAGTTGGCGACTTCTGTGCACTGTGTCCCTCAGCATGCGCTGACCTACCACTTCATGGCTGAGTTGCTGTTATTCCCATTTGCTTCCACTTTGTTATAATACCACTAACAGTTGACTGTGGAATATTTAGTAATGAGGAAATTTCACAAATGGACTTAATGCACAGGTGGCAACCTATCACAGTACCATGCTTGAATTCACTGAGCTTCTGAGAGCGACCCATTCTTTCACAAATGTTTGTAGAAGCAGTCTGCATGCCAAGGTGCTTTATTGTATACACCTGTGGCCATTGACGTGATTGGAACACCTGAATTTAATGATTTGGAGAGGTTTCCCAATACTTTTGGCAAAATAATTGAAATGTGGTAAAACGAGTCCATCAACACCTCTAATACTTACATAATCCTATAGCCTGTCCTGGGTTTACATTTCATTCAGTATCATTAGGCAGTTTTGATTTATATGCTGTAAATTGTTGGTGATTGCATTATTCTATATATGCATATGATTACATATGATATCTCTTGTTTCAGCTTATTCTTCGCTTGTGTTTTGATCTGGAGATTCAGTACTCTTTCAGAAGATGTGTCAGAGCACCCCCTAGAGTATAACAGTGAAAACACCGAAAATGCTCTGTTTGGCAGGGAAGCGTTTTCTCACAAATAATGGGAAATTCAGTTTGACAGGGAAAAAGTTAATTACTGGTAGTTGACATGTAGTTGCAATGGTGGACAATCAAAATAAAATGTATTAATTTAACAAGTCTGTCTTTTTATTATTATTATTATTATTATTATTATTATTATTATTATTATTATTATTAATAAAATGCTATATTTGCTTTGAGACATTTTTTTTATTAATATACACTAAAATGTATTTATTTGTTTGATTGTTACAAATGCTATCAGTTTTGGTTAGCTCTGTGTGCCAACATTTGTCTCAATTCTTCAGTGAAACATAACCAACATCTCTATTAAGCCTCCTGAGCTTTGAAAGAGCCACATCTAAGAAATACTTTTTCTCTGGAAGTTGCTTTTCCATTTCAGCGTGGAACTTTGAGTAGACAGAATGCCACTTGTCTATCCTCCAAGTACAGCCATGAGTGAAGCGTGAGTGTTTGGTTGAGGACAGATATGCCCCAGATCTTCAGTATTGTCAAACACAGGGAATTTAATATTGAAGCATGCTTTAAAACATGTGCACGTATGTGGGAGAGATAGGCGAAGTCAGATTGGCAGAGATGGAGAGGTTCCTCTCTTATTTTCTAAAAGATTCCTTGTACCCTCACTCCTCTCTGCTGCGTGTAAAATATATATGAAGATAAATAAAAAAGTGCTCATATGGAAAGACATCCACAAACACTGTGATATAAACCAGTGGAGACACGCTCTCCTTTGCTATCAATGGGTATCGCAGGAGGTTAAAGCAGAAGTTTTTGACATGCATTATTACCACACATATTCCACTGATCCAACACCTGTGCAATATTGATTAGCTTAAACCCCTTAGGCCCCACAGAAAGCCTGCACATCTGAACCTTCATGTGTCAGATTGCCCATTTAATAGTGCAGTGTGTGTGTGTGTGTGCGTGTGTTCATGTTTTTCTATCCCTGTGGAGACTTGAGAATGTTTTTTTGAGAATGTAAAAATGCAGTTTGTCGCTTGGTGTGACTGACCAGGGAGCTAAACCGGCTGACGGCATGTCTGACATGCATGTAAATAGATCAATAATGTGTAAGAGATTGGGTAAAAAAGTTACAACGCCTGTACATGGAGAAAGCTCTCAGGTCCAGGACCAGATGGAATTTGTCAACTTTTTTCCAATTTTCTTTGGTAGTTTTGTTCAAAATCTGTGGAATTCAGCTGAATGGAATGTTAAATGAGGCTGAGATTACTACACTATTACTGGTAGTGGGAAAAATAATCAAATGAGCCTAATTATTTGACAAACAAATTTGCAAGGATCATTAAAAGAGAAAAACATCTGGAAGGTGTCGCCTTTGTTCACCTGCATATTCATTTATTTACCAAATTATTTTTTTAATTCGTACATTTTATAAGCATCATGTTATTTACTGGCAAATATTACCTAACCCTTAGTGGCGTGTAAGCAGATTGTACTAGAATGTAGGAATGAGAATGTACAAATGAAATGTTAGTGAATACACAAACACTAACATTTAAGCCTTGACATGCGGATGAATAAATAATAGCAGAACTTTTTTCCTAACATTTTAGGAAGTGCTTCATTGTCGCTGAATCACATTAGCCTGTGCTTTCATGTGATAATAGTCAGAGAAGGTATAAGGAGGACACGTGCCACTTTGTCTTTTGATTAAATTAACTAACCTTCTTATTGGTGAAAGCATCATATGGTCTTACTTATTCTAGAACATGCATGTTTTCAGCATGCCACTTTGAGTTGAAAGGTTGAATTGAAAAATTTGCATGAATAGCAGAAAGGCACTGTCCCAAATGGCACACTTCATGTGCACTCACGGTCTTGTCGATTTAAAATGCCGGTAGCTGCCGTGTGCGCATGTCCGTTAAACCCACAAGACCACAGGCTGTCCCATTTGTCATTTCAGCTTTCAGAAGGGTGTGCCTCGATGCGCACTTTTGCCGAGCACACAAGCCTGCGAGCCACAGCAGACTTCTACCTGACAGTCAAAGCACCATTATGTCACAAAATTATTGAGTCGGAGGAAAATCACGAGGGGTTAGGGTTCCATTTGGGACAGGGCCTTAGTATTTAGTTTGTCCCACTTTCCTTTGATGGAGGAAGCTTTTGAGCTGTGTGAATTTCACAAGTTTGAGTAAAACATGATGAAAACACCATCTTGTCCTCCGTGGAATCTGATCATCTGCACAAACCTGTTCATTGTTTAGAAATCTGTTTCTGTTTTCAGTCAACCCTTAAATGCATGACTGTTTCACCGAATATTCTTACATATTTGGGTCTTTAGCGACCCGGATCTATATCTATCCAATAGATCTCTACCTGTCGCAATAATAAAACTCCTGACGTTAGAGTAACAATTAGAGAAGAATAAAATAAAACAAATTTCGTTACCTTTTAGAGCTTGGAAGGGTTCAGTTTGTGCAGATGTTTAATACCATCATAATCTGTCCTCGGCAGAGCTAATTTGCCTGTACATTCAGCATCTGGCTCATATTCGCGATCTTACACATATTCTCAAAACTCATTTTCAATGTCTTCAAAATCAATATTTTGATCACGGACAGCTTCTTGACCAGATCTATCATCAAGTGACAGTAACACTAATATTTGATTGTGTTTAGTACTTGCTCTGTTTAGTACTAAATCATTGAGCCATTTCAAATTTTGCAGATTATAATTATTACATTAGATTATATCGTAACTATTAGTAAAAATATGGACCCAGTGTCCGTGACGTCACCCATAGGATTCTGCAGAGCAGTTTTGAAGCATAAAGTAGAGACGAGCTGGCCGTTGCCATTTTAGCAACGCAATAGCAACGCGTCATCACGTGCCAATCCCGGATAAGAAAATGGGCAAAGAGGCGAGATGTGGGTGGTGCTGAAGTGACGTGATGACTTACAGACAGAAGATGATCGGCTATCCACCTGTCACTCAAAGTGGCCACGCCCTTAATTCTGCAGAACTTTAAGGCTTTATATAATGTAAACAAATGAGTTATAATTTGTTTACGTTATATCCACATTTGTCATGAAGGCCAAAATTATCCATATAGGCCAAAACCACATTTTGTACCAAGCTGTAACCAAGATTTCAACATTGACCTCAATGAGATTCTGCTCCCTTCTGGAGCCTGGCTCCCTAGCGGCCAATTGAGGAATTACAGTTAAAGTCACTTCCGTATTGGCTTAGAGAGACCGCGGGAGGTTGCCGCTTGGTGAAACGTCACTTCATCATGGTGTATCAGACATTGCCACCTTGTGGAATAAAGGTAAATTGCACTTATTTCGTCATTATAGATTCATTTATTATTGTGCAAAAAAAAATATGTACAATCTTACACACCTCGGGTTGTTAGCGACCCAATACAATTTTGACAAAAAACTAGTGGAAAAACAGGCATTCAATTATAACTTTATTCTTTTTTTCTTGTTATATTGTTTAAAATGGATTGATTGAAGAATACTAAGAAGGTTGATGTCTAACTTAAAAAAATGTATGAGGAGAAAGGTAGTGAATGACGTCCCGGGTCTCTAAAGACCCAAGGTATGCATTTAAGGGTTAATAGCCCTATTCAGACGGTAATTGTTTCTCATGTGGACGTCCACAAAAATGTATTTGTATGACACCTCTGTAATAAAACTCATGCATTCGAATGCCGATATCCCATAGAAAAGAACAATCCAAAGTGAGATCTCTTTAGCATCTCAAATGTTTCTTAAAAATGAGGTTAGTTTAAGATCAAATGCTTAATGTTAACCCTATTTTCTGAGGTCTGTTCTAAAATGTAGAGGCCTCTAGCTAAGGAGAAAAGTCTGAGCACAGTGTGTGATGTTACTGAGATCTCTTTTAAATCTTCAGGGAAGACAAGTGTTAAACCCTACTGTGTTTCTAGCGGAAGAGAAAAGTCTGAGCACAGTGTGTGATGTTGTTGAGATCTCTTATGAATCTTCAGAGATGACAAGTGTAAGAGCTCCAGTGTTTCTAACTAAAGAGCAAAGTCTGAGCACAATGTGATGTTGCTGAGATCTCTTCTAAAACTTTAAAGGAGACAAATGTGAGAATGTTATAGTTTTTGTTTTTCCGGAGACAGGTATGAGAAACAGGAGACTCAAGAAAAAGTCTCCATTTGATGTTAATGTAACCTCATTTATGTCTCGCAGAAACATTTGAATTGTTATTTAATTGTTTTTTTTGTTGTGTTTTTCTTCACTCTGGGTATCTTATGTGATTCATCCACACCATATCAATCAAGCACAATACATGCACTGTTCTGTTGCACAATGAACAAAACAACCTATGTACATGCATGCAAAATGGGTTGTACAAGATGTTAAACGAAGAACAAAAAGGTTATGCAGCAACCATGAAGCACTGGTACACTATAGTTATAAAGAAAGAATTGATCTAGACTAAACACCATACACTTGTCTAATCTCTTTCAAATGGTCTAATTTCTAATCTTTCTCTTTTGAATGGTAATAAAAGATTATTCTTGTACATACTTTCCAGCATTGTAGTAATAAAAGTGTAGGCTAGATCTTTCAAATGCATCCAAATTACAGCAAAGCACAACGATACAGTGCTCCGCATTGGTAAAAAAGGATATAAACAGTGAATTTTGAAGCAATCTCTTTTGGAAACACTGACATTCTGGATTCGGACAGCAATAAAATCACAGACTAGCCGATGTAAATTAAGAAAATACCTTACGACCCCATGAGAAACAACTGACGTCCAAATAGGGCTAATGCCTGAGTTTTAGATTAGTTTTCACTTGTATTCCTTTTGCTCCATTTCAGTCGGTCACATTCGACGTACGTCGAACGTCACGACGAATTGGGATCACTTCAGGGAGCCCTATCAGCTTCGAGATATAGAGAACAGGCCAATGAAATTTGGCGAGCGAGATTTGCATCTCGCGCTCCGCCCCGCCGCGCGGGTATAAAGCAGAAGTGAAATGCAGCGCGCACTTGTCATTCACTTCGGAGCCGAACGGCGTTGATGAAGAAAGAGACTTCAAAAACAGCTATCCGCGAGAGATAGAGAGAGAGAGACAGAGCAATTGAGGAAGATTTGTGCTGGAGTGAAGGCACAAAACAGCTGGACTGCAATCTCACTGCTGCAAGCAAACAACTGCTGTTCTCACAGCAACACAGTTGGTGCGTGAGGGCGTTTGTTGTCTGAGTGCACAAACAGGCTGCACTACCTACCTGTGTTGTTGCCGCGGTCTCCCCTGGGTGCTTCAGCACTTCTGTAAGAGCTTTTTCCTCACAAAAAGAGCAACACTGCGGGTGTGACACTGCGTCTTTTTCAAGATGTCATTCCACCCGTGCGTTTCTGGATGCGGTCGTTCCCTGTCGCCCGATGACGGCCACAATCACTGGGCATTAAGCACGCTGAGGCAGCTTTGGTGGATGGTTCATGTTCTCACTGCGGGAACATGACCATGGCGACGCTTAGGGCGAGACTCACCTACCTCCGGGAAGGTGGAGTCCCCCTACCCATACCTCGATCTAGTACTATTCCTGCCCAGCAGAATAGGGCTTCTTCTATGAATGGCCGGGGTGACCTGAGGACTACATTTGGGGCAAACCCACAGGGCCCTAATCCCTCTCAAGCATCGTCTGTGCGCCTCTGTGCAAGGTCAGGGAGGACGAGGAGCAGGTCCTGTTGGTCGCTCCATACTGGCCCAACAGGACGTGGTTCCCGGAACTAGTGCACCTCCTTGGCCCTCTGAGGAAGGACCTCCTGACTCAGAGACGGGGGAACCCTCTGGCACCCGCGTCCGGACCTCTGGAAACTCCATGTCTGGTCCCTGGATGGGACGTGGAGGTTCTAGGTGGTCTACCACAGGCAGCTCTATGCGTTGAAGTGGAACCTGTTCATCGGCTGGTGCGCTTCTCGCCGAGAAGACCCCCGAAGATGCTTGATCAGTTTGGTGCTTTCCTTCCTACAAGACGGGCTGGAGAAAAGGCTGTCTCCCTCCACCCTCAAGGTCTATGTCGCCGCTATCGCTGCAAATCATGATTTGGTAGATGGTAAATCTCTGGGGAAGCACGATTTGATCGTCAGGTTCCTGAGAGGGGCGAGGAGACTAAATCCGCCTCGCCCCCCATCTATACTCTCTTGAGACTTGACTCTGGTGTTAACCGCACTGCAGAGGCCACCCTTTGAGCCCTTGCAGGCAGCTGAGTTAAAAGTTCTGTCCCTTAAGACAGTACTCCTGTTTGCATTGGCCACCATTAAGAGGGTAGGGAACCTGCAGGCATTTTCGGTTGACAAATCGTGCCTGGAATTTGGGCCTGGTAACTCTCACATAATCCCGAGACCCAGGCCCGGATATGTGCCCAAGGTTCCCACCACCCCCTTCCGGGATCAGGTGGTTAACCTGCAAGCGCTGCCTTCGGAGGAGGCAGACCCAGCCCTAGCTTTTCTCTGTCCCGTCCGCGCTTTGCGGATATACGTGGACAGAACGCAAAGCTTCAGGACCTCAGAGCAGCTCTTCGTCTGTTACGGAGGCCAGCAGAAGGAAAAGGCTGTCTCCAAGCAGAGGATGGCCCACTGGATAGTGGATGCCATCGTCTTGGCGTATGGAACCCAAGACGTGCCCTGCCCACTCGGGTTAAGATCCCACTCCACTAGGGGTGTAGCTTCTTCCTGGGCGCTGGCTCGTGGTGCCTCGCTGACAGATATTTGTAGAGCTGCGGGCTGGGCGACACCTAACACATTCGCTAGGTTCTATAGCTTACGTGTAGAGCCGGTATCTTCCTGTGTGCTCACTTCCCTTAGTCAGTAACAGTGACTTGCTGCGCAATTCCCTTCCCCTGGAACGGATACTTGCGCTCATACGCTCCAGGTGAGTTTCCCAAGCTTGGCAAACCCTGGGAGTCCTCTGCAACCCGCGGCTGTCGGACATGGCGGAGCGTCCGGCGCCAGGTCTGACACTGAGGCATCGTGAATCTAGAAGCTGGGTTCCATATGTTGTGACCCCTACGGCGGTCCCATATGTGTATTCTCCACGGTACAGCTCCCTACGGCAAGCTTGTGTCTTTCCCTCGGCAGATTTCCTGCCGTCTCAGCACGGTGTTGTCCCCCTCCGACATAGGCTGGGGCTACCCCTGGGACTTCCATATGGTGTACTGCCAAGTCAGTCCATATGTGCATTTCCACATCGTAAGAACATGATGTGGCTTCTGCTTCCCAGCTTTATCCAATAGTCTACTGAGTGGGTCTCGCGGAACAGAAGTATGACTCCCTGCGTGAATTTCCCCGCCCGTACAGATGGGGTCTGAGGGGCTCTCGCTGGGCGCTGGAAGTGGTGGTAACTGTGGTGTTTTCCAAAGGGATCCCAATTCGTCGGTGACGTCCGACGTACGTCGAACGCGAGCAACTGAAAGGGAATATCTCGGTTACGTATGGTAACCCTCGTTCCCTGAAGGAGGGAACAGAGACGGACGTCCTGTCGCCACAGTTGCTGTACCATCACTACGAGCTCCTCAGGGAAAAACAAGTGCGCGCTGCATTTCACTTCCGCTTTATACCCGCGCGGCGGGGCGGAACGCGAGATGCAAATCTCGCACGCCAAATTTCATTGGCCTGTTCTCTATATCTCGAAGCTGATAGGGCTCCCTGAAGTGATCCCAATTCGTCGGTGACGTCCGACGTACGTCTCCGTTCCCTCCTTTAGGGAACGAGGGTTACCATACGTAACCGAGACGTTTTTGCCCGTATGTTTGTTGGCTGGGGTGTCTCCAGGACAGGTTTGAAAACGACTGCTATAGGGGCTTTCAGGGAGTATGTAGAGTGGGTACTCCTCAACAATGGTTCCCACTTTACAATCTGTGAGAGCGGGGAGGAGACCAGCACACCAGAGTCTTCTGCCAAGATGGTCTCTGCCGGAAATCAGTCCTCACCAGAACCAGGACCACTGGTTGATAGACTTTTGGTCAGCACCAGTGACGTCTCCTGTCCCTGTCCAGAGTCCAGTGACGTCTCCTGTCCTCGTCCAGTATCTGGTGACGTCCCTATCCAGAATCCGGTGGCATCTCCTGTCCTGTCCTGTCCAGAGTCCTGTGAAGGCCCCAGCCCCATGACCAGAGTCCGGTGACAGCTCCAGCCCCTGACCAGAGTCCAGTGACGGCTTTAGCCCCTGACCAGAGTCTGGTGACGGCTCCAGCCCCTGACCAGAGTCCAGTGACGGCTCTCTCTGGTTGATGTGTGCTTGCGTTCATTCGGGAGAAGTGCCCATACAAGCAATTCCACCCTATATGAAGTCATATAGGACCATACTCAAAAAAAAAAACTTTCCGAAACTTGTTTGAATCCTGAAGGAGTGTATGTGGCACAGAAATAGCCCATCATACGTCGAACTAGTTTTTTTTTTTTTTTGGCCATGTTTAGCATGAGAATCCAACTCTTTAACAGTGTAAATAAGTCAGCATGCATGAGATAGCATTAGCCCCCCCACCCCATCCACCCACCCAATACCCTCTTTAAACTTTCCAGTTTATCTCCAGGTTTAAATTAGATTTTAAATCCCATATTTTCAAATCTCAGCCTTTTAGGTGCCACTTAAATGTAAGCTTGGCAAACAGTTCAGGAGGTTTGTCCCTTTACCTTATTTCTGCCACCTAGCTTCGGTGGATGGATTGGACTGATTTGCTTAAAGGGATTGTGGTGTAGTTAAACCAATATGCTATCATACTGTGCTAAAGAAGTGTCAAAATGTTGCCTCACTCTCAGCTTGAGTTACAGCAAAGTTACAGAACCTAGGGAAGAAGTGTCAAGCTTGTGTTCACAGCCGCTGTCATCCCCAGATGGAGTACAGATGTCTTGTTTTTCCATGTTATTGATGCATTGTGCTGTAGATGATTACACAGAGATTAAAAAAAACAAACCTTTGTTTGACTTTGTAAAGGACGCCGTTATTCCATCCTTGCCACGCTCTTTTAATATATAAGCAACATGGCAGGTTGTTAGATGAAAAACCTGCATACTGGTGTCGTAGGTGGTCTGCGTCTGAGAGATGATTGATCACCGGTCTCCTGATTGTGTGTTAAAGCAGTTCTGTTCTGAATGCTTTAAGTTGTTACTGTATTGATTTAGCTGGCCTGTTTGTGTTGCCACTGCACTGCCACTCTGAATATGGATGGCCAGGGAACGGCAGACAGCTCAGCTTTATCTCCTGCTTTTTTCATGCACATCTTTCACTCACTCGATCTCCCTCACCTAATCTTTCAGCTTTGTCATTGCAGCTCATGAAATTCAGCAAACATTTTTATAGCAAAGTGCATTTCTTACCCCATAAGTCTTTGTGTGATTTATCCTCTGTGTGTTTATGTTTGACTCTGGAATTCTGCAAGTGGATAAAACATTTTTTTTCATATGCATTACTTTATTTCTTTTTCACCTTCCCCTTCGGCTTGTTTACAATCTCCCAATCCTCTCTTGGTAGCCTGGGCTGGGCATTGTGATTGAAGGATGGCTGGGTTTCCATTCTCTGCTTCAGCTGCGATGATGCCCAAATCCTTCCTGTCCTCTAACTCTCTCGATTATTAACTTTCGTCAGTCCCTGTGGTACAAGGTAATAGATTATAACATTTATCTGGATGGAGAACAGCACCCAAATCTTTCATCATCTACGATGGCAGTGAAAAGCAAGGACACACTTGACTAAATTGTGTTTCTTGTGATCTTAACAACATTTCTGTCTAAAAACTTGTGTGAAACGGTTTTGTTGTTGACTAAATAAATTGCGCCTACAAATCAATTATAACATTATTAACATTATAACTAAACTTTTATTTAAAGAGCCACCTATCATGGAAATTTGAAATTTACCTTTCATGTAGTGTGTAACATAGATCTAAGTGAACAAAAACATCCTGCAAAGTTTGAAATATGACAGTTATTGTCTTTCAAAAGTAAGAGTTGACTCTGAGTCATTTTTATGAATCGTTAGAAGACCGAAGCTTTTTCTCTGACTTGATGACGTCAACTTGTCAAGTTATTTGAATACGATACGCCCACTTATTGCGCACGCCAGTGAAAACTAGAAAACATCATGGCGACGAGTCGCTGTGTTCTGAAGTGCGACTCAAAACTATTTTCATCTGAGCATTTGAAGACTAAGTGGCTACAATTCATATACAACTGTACCACAGGAGTATAGTCCGAGTCTTGTGCTTTGTTCACGCCATTTTGAAGACGATTACTTTACCAACTTAAATGCAATTAAACTTGGATTCGCGAGCCGGCTGATATTGAAGGAAGGTTCAGTTCCAAGTGTATTTGCATCAGCTTCCTCCTCCGTATCACAAACTGTAAGTGTTATTAATAATTGTTGCTTTTATGTTTTATGTAGCATGCTTAATAATTGTTTGGTTTGTTGTGTAAGCACCGTTTAGCTTCTAGGTCTTCAATGACAATTGTATTGAGATATGTGAATTGGTTGTTGTTGTTTTCTGAGTTTTCTTTAAGAACAGAGTCATACCTCGTAGTAACGTAACGTTACTGCATTTTTATTTATTTTTGGGTAAAAACTTTATGTTTATGCATCGAGTTAACGCTCCATTGGCCTGAAGTGACAACTAACGTTACATTGATGCTTACCATTGAGAAATGTTGTGGTGTTTGCGATTGAGTTTGTTGATCATTCCCATCTCCAGATGTTTCCCCTTCATATTCAGGCTCGAATTGATAGGGTAAAATGGATGCCATGTTTGTTCATACACCCTATACGCGTTTAAACTTGTTAAACCGAAAACCATAAATGGTGATGGGTGTTCCGTTTCCGAAAATATCTGCACAGACTATACCAAACACAACTGACTGGGTCATCGGACCAATCACCACAGATTAGCGTCACGTAAAGGTGGGGTTTTGAAAAGTGAATCACTAAACGAATCATTTGAGAATCGCTGTCAAAACAGGTACAAATAAATGCATATTATAAGAAAACTAAAGTCTTTTTTGTCATTGCATGCATGTTGTTGGGGACTTCTAAAACAATATTTGGAACATTTTAAATGCCATAATAGGTGCCCTTTAACTTTTATTGTATTTATTTGATTGTTACAACTAAACTAATCAATTCAATGTAATTTTGTATACATTTTTAATGAAGGATAAGTTGTAGTATTTAGTGAAGGAAAAGCAGCCATTAAAGGGTAAATTCAGCGATTAGCATTAAGCTTTGTATCAGTAGAATCGTTTGGCTCACTCACGCTTTATTGAAGTTTTTAATTGTAGTGTCTGTTCTCTAATTGAACTGATTTTATGAAAATGAACGCAGTGGGCAAGTGATTTAGTAATCTAGTAAAGTTAATACAGTAGCAGTGGCTTTGGGAGTGGTCTTTTCTCAGTCTAGAAGGCACCAAATTCAAAAATAATTTCAGATTTCTACTACATTAATGACCCAGTTTAAATACAGATTCATCTTCTCAGCGATGAAGTACCCCTTTAAGTGTCCAACTACAATATTGTGCTTCCATAAGCATCCCAGGTTGCATCTCATGAAGAGAATGTCTGGAATGGTCTACAGTAGATAAAGCGTGAACTTTTAAATTCCCTCTGTAGTCAATAGTTTTATCCCTTAAAACTCATCTTTGATCACCAAAATAACATTTAAAAATATCCTGTGAAAAAATTAATTTAGTACACCTGGAATCATTAATATGCAAATTAGCCCTGCCTCCCCTGCCCACTCGCTCTACTTTACTGTAGTAAGTGCTGCACAATGGTAACGCGTTTTACAACATCAGACACATAACGGTAGTTAAAAGATCAGCTTCTTGCATGACTACATTATCAAGCAGCTAATAATGTGTTACTAATGTTACACCAACCGTGTTCCCGTTCACCATCTCAGAGTCAGTCAGCTCCCTTCTTAAAATCTGTATCCTTAACAACTTAGTCAGTGTCAATGTCAGTGGAGTGCTATTACATTGCTAAATGTCCTAATTTTTCATATCACAACAGAAAAATATACCTGGATTCTCTTGAGACTTCCTTGCTTTAGAGCATAGTTAATGATATGCTAAAGCCCGCCCACATGTTGATGTAATTGGTAACAAGATAGTCTTTAGTTCACTGCATTTTTAAAGTTAAAATACTCAGCAATGGTGTTGACATGAATTTGCACATAGTTTGTCTCTAAAAACACCAAATAGATATTTAAACAACACTAAAAACTTGATTTTCACCGCAGGGGGTCTTTAAGAAATGAGTATAACATTGGTCACCTCAACATTCCCATAATTTTTGTTTGTTATTTCGTATTTTTTATGATTTTACTATTATTCCAAAATGTGAAAAACACGAACAAAATCCAAACTTTTGAATGGTGTTCTTACTTGCTTTAGCAGACACTTTTAATCCAACGCGAGACTGAATATACTCATTGCAGAGCCAATCACTCCTGAAGTGGAATGGGGTTAAGTGCCTGAGTCAATTGTGATTTAACAGGAAAGTGGTATCAGAAACTCTCCATTTCTTCAAACACTCCTGTGTGGAGTTGAACCTGTAACCTTTATGTTAGCAGAAGCGTATCATTCACCATCAAGGTTGTCCATGTTTTTATGGTACCATGCCCAAATATCATGCTGTTAAAAAAAAAAAAAAAAAAATATATATATATATAAATTCATTGGACTGCATCAAGACGTCATTCTCAGAGGTACAATATGAAGTTATCTCTTGAGTAATGTTCGATTGGAATGGGGCCTTATGCCGCGTTACAGGCAACCCGTAACCTGTGTTTTTCCAGCCTTCTACCCGTGAAAGTGCTCTGGAACGGCCGTCAAACTCGTGATTTCCCACCCGTTAAGAGTTCTGATATCACATAGCCCACGAAACAACAATGGCAGCCCCTACGAATGTGGTGTTTATTAAAGTCGTACATTAAAAACTAAATTGTTTATTAAAATAAGGTATTGCTCTAACGTTATTTATCTGCAAATGTTATGCATTAGCAGCTTTAGCTAGTTTTCATTGAGTACAAGAATAAATGAATACCAAATACATTTCCAAATATACAAATAATGTAAAATAAATGGTAACAGCTTCTCTTGCCTTATGGACCATTTTTTTCTCCTCCGTTTCCCTCAAATAAGCAAAGAGTAAGCACCTTTGGCGATAGAAATATTTGTAAATGAGCATAAACCCTGTACGGTCCGTCGTGCTTTGTTTACATCTAGCTACAATTCCTTGCGTTCAGGCAGTTTGCTGTGACTTTGCCTGGAACGCTACAAAGTAGTGAGTCGTGGTTTGAAGTCATAACTTCTGGGCTCAAAAACCTGCTTTGAACGCAGCATTAGATTACTGCTCCGTATTTTCAGTAAAGCCAGGAGTTTGAGGGGAATGGAGGTGGTTTTTGGATGGCCTCAACAAGGATTTATTCTCACTTTCTCGTTTTGTAATCCTACATAAATCTTAAACAGGATAACAGTGGGCCAAAAAAAAAAAAGAACTTTGGCTCTCTGCATTGAAACGCAAATTTGATTCTGTCTAAAATCCCTGTATTTTCATAGATAAACATCATTTGCGTGTATTTTTATAAATTAATTGCACATTTATAAGAGGATTTACATGTCTCACAAAGGCCCAGGGAGTTCTTTTTTTTCTTTTTTTGAAGATTAGATGGAGACCTTTCAGTTTGAATATACTTTTAGAGATGACTTTTACTTCAAAGCAATCTTAAACTCAAGTTTCTATGAAACTGCTTTTTAGACACTTTTGAGGGAAAGATTTTCTATGAATTTCTGTAAGGTTTATACATTTAGATTTGCTTGTGTTTGTATTATTGTTTATATGTAATAGTGACGTTATAAAATATATCCTACTATTCCATCTGTCCTCTGCTGACACAATGGCTGAGTCCCAATCTAAAGACAGCTGCCTGACAGTAGTTGTTCTAAAAAAAGAAAACTGGCTGGAATAGGAGACAGTTTGCTGTGTGTCCGAGTCATTTCATTTCATATTTAAAGCACAAAAAGGAGCTGCATATTTTATATTTTTCAATTATATTTTATTTATACACTAATGTACAAAAGATTGGGGTAAGTAAGAGTTTTGGAAAGAAATTTTTATAAAATAATATTTTTATTTAGCAAGGATACATCAAATTGATCAGAAGTGACAGTAAAGACATATACTGTTACAAAAGGTTTCTATTGCAAATAAATGCTGTTCTTTTAAACTTTCTATTCATTAAAGAACCCCAAAAAAAAAAAATGGTATGCACAAAAATATTAAGGGGATAGTTCACCCAAACATGAAAATGACCCCATGATTTACTCACCCTCAAGCCATCCTAGGTGTATATGAAATTTTTTTTTCAGACTAATCCAAGCTTTATAATGGCTGTAAATGTTAGCCCAAAATGTGAAAACCCCAAAAAGTGCATCATCCATTATAAAAGAAATCAAAACAGCTCCAGGAGGGTAATAAATTGCTTTTGAAGTGAATTGATGGGTTTGTGTAAGAAAAATATCCATATTTTAATGGATGGATGCACTTTTTGGGCTTCAAATTTAATTACTGCCATTATAAAGCTTGGATTAGCCAGGACATTTTTAATATAACTCAGATTATATTTGTCTGAAGTAGAATGTCATATACACCTAGGATGGCTTGAGGGTGAGTAGATTTTGGGGTGAATTTTATGCAGCACAACTGTTTACAACATTGATGATAAAAAAGAAATGTTTCTTGAGCAGTAAATCAGCATATTAGAATGATTTCTGAAGGATCATATTACACGGAAGACTGGAGTGATGATGCTGAAAATTCAGCTTTGCCATCACAGGAATAAATTACACTTTAAAATATATTCAATTAGAAATGTTATTTTTTTGGGTCACGACCCCAAGGTTAAGAAACATGACCTGAGTGTGTGTGTGGTGCTGGCAGGTCGCAGAAGTCATCATAATGGAAATTTTGTAGATTGAATATATCACTCATCAGCCACTTTCCCTGACATTTAGCTCTGTAAATAAGCTTTATTCACTGCATCCATGAGCAGACACGATGACAAGCTTGACAGGGATGTCAGTGTCTGGGGGGATCCCGACTAATGACTCACTTCCTCTCAGAAAGAGAGATGAAGGGGCTTTGTCAAATGAGCCTGTTGACTGGACACAACAGACTGCAATGAGCTGCTGCGTGTTTAGATGATGCCTATCAGTCTGTGACAATGGCACTCTTCATAGGAAAGATGCAGCTGAGTGACCGCTGTGACTCACTCCACGGAGGTCGCGCGGTGGACAAGGGAAGTGTCCTGACTCTTCCGCTTGACCTTTCAGGGCTTCTTGTGAAAGCGCCCTCTGTGATGACAGCTCTACCTAAATTTAATTATGGATGTCACATGATAATGTGGGTATTTTAATCAGATGCTCTTTAATCAGAGGGTGAACGGGTAAATGGGGGTCAAAAAAGAGCCATTTCCACCACAGGAGCTTTCCCCAGGAACTACTCGGGGTGTTTCAACCGCAGAGACCAGGGTCTAAATGAAGTTGCAGGTAAAAATGCCCCCCCCCCAGAAAGTCCCTGCTCATGAGGTACTTTTTCAAAGTTCAGGAACTTTCGGGGGTGGGACTTGGGCGCTGAACATGATGATTGGTTGAGTTCATGCAGCATTTTGATTGGTTCACTCCACGTAGCATTTTATTTTAACCACCATTTTTAAAAGTCTGTTGCGGTGCGTGCAGCAAGAGTTGTTTGATTTATTCGTATCAACAATGGAGTTTAAAAAATACAACGATGGACCGATGTCGAGGTTAAGGCATTATTAAGCTTATATACTGAGGATGAAATCCAGTGGGAACTGGAAAGTTGTGCAGTCCTACATCAACACACTAATTTGCCTATTCTTCACGGTATCATGATGGAAATGCAGACAGCAACATGTCTGGGGAAAAAAGGTTCCTGGGACAAATTGTTCTGGGTAATTTCAGTGGGAACATGGTTTATTTCAGTCTCTCTCTGAAATAAAATATATATATATATATATATATATATATATATATATATATATATATATATATATATATATATATATATATATATATATATATATATATATATATATATATATATATATATATATATATATATATATATATATATATATATATATATATATATATATATATAATTAAAATTACCCCATGATTTACACACCCTCAATCCATCCATATTATGCATCCAGCCATCCTAGGTGAATATGACATTCTTTTTTCAGATTTAATAATAATATAAAAAAAAAAAAAATGTCCTGGCTAATCCAAGCTTTATAATAGCAGTGAATAGTAGCTCAAAATAATCCACACGACAGGGCTTAAAAAAGGCCTTCTGAAGCGAATCGATGCATTTGTGTAAAAAAAAGTTGCTGTTTGGAATTAAATAGGTAAGTGCTCAAGAGTCTTTGATTGGATCATTATCGCAGTGATTATTCTGTTTCTAGCATGTTATATGTTTGGCAACCCTAATTGATGGAGTGTGTAGTTTTTCATTTCTTAAACAAGCATGATCATGACAATGTCAAGATTAATCAGGCTCAAATTGTGAACGAATGGTTTGGAGGGAGCATGAAGAATCATTTCCACACATGAATTGGCACCTCTGAGTCCAGACTTTAAATTCAGTGAAAGTCTTTGGGATGTGCTGGAGGAGACTTTACACTGCGCTTGACTTTTAAATATTTTGATGTTATTTAAACTGATTGTCATTGCATCAAATTAAGATACACCAATTAGGGTTTGAAGAACTATTGCCAAACATACAACATGCTCGATATATAATAATCACTGCAATAATGGTCCAATCATAGACTCTAAAGCACTTGCCTATTTAAATAGATGTAGTTTTAAATCTGAAAATAATACTGATTTCCTGCATGCACCACTAATAAAATAATCATTCAACACAGAATAATTTACAGCTATTTCTCTTTCTCTCACTATTGTTTTCTCTCTATCTTAGTTCTGTGTCCAGGCGTAATGAATGCTGCTGTTTATTAGAGCATGCTGATTTAAATTAAACATACAGCTGTGAAGAAGAAAAAGTCAATGGGTCTCATTTAATAATAATTGCGAATACATAAGTGTTCTCACTTATGTGGGCAGAAAACATTCTCATGTACAATTCTGTAAACCGGTCCGTATGCGCTCAAATTTTAGATTTTAGCCTCATTCTAATGCTGATGAATCTGGATTATTTTAGATGAGGGAGCTCATTTCACACTAATTAGCATAACACATGCCCAAACTATATGCTTTATAAGAACCTCTATACATACAACCTGTCCTCTACAGAAATGTGGAGAAAAGAGCTGAGCTGGTTCATAGATGTGGGTGTCTTAATTATGATACCTTTTTAAAACACCTACTTTTAACCAAATTCAAAGGAAGCATTACCCTACATGGATTCTTCACAGAGACAAGTTTCAGTGAAACATTTTTAATCCAAGGTGGCAGACGAGGTAAGAGAAATGTTAATTGTATAAAAATTTAATTCAATACAACAACAACAACAACAAAAATGTTTTATTTAAAGTGTCATTTTATCTGGTCTGCTTGTTAGAGTACAACGTGGTTAGCTTAGCAATATGCTAATGTTGAACACACTTTACAAACATTTTACAATTGATTTTAAATAGTGTCAAAGTACAATATTTAGGCCTGTGTTAGAAATGTGTGCACAGGTTTTATGCACAGATATAAATGAGAGGGAGGGAGAGAATGAACCTTTTTTCTCTGTATTGTTGTTTTCAGTGTATAATGCACAGTTGCATGTTGTCTGACAATATGGATTAGTGCAGCTGGGATTAGGTTTATGAAGGAATTAGAGACAGTTTTAGAATCCAAATGAAGTTACTTGCACACTGCAGAGGTGAGATTTGGCAGCTCATGATTTTGTGACTATAGTGAGAAGAACACCGGCATTGAGATATAGGGATTATAGCATGACTCCTCTGTGTTTGCTCTGCCCTCTTCTTCTATTCTGCCTCAAAGTCAGTTTAAATTTAAGAGGTTAAGTCCCATGGAAGTTCCACCTGTCCAGCTCTAGATCAGCCCCTGACCTGTGACCTGTGACATTTCGGAGGTTTGATCTGCAGAGCCACAGTAAGAGGATTGGTTTTCCCCTTTGAACTTGTGTTTTCTACTGTGCAGTGGTGTGAGACATGAGTGGTGTGCAGGAAGAGTTGGTCCTAACTAAAAATAAACAAAATTAAAAATATCTTCTAAATTAGGTTCTAATTGAAATAGAGCATATTACACATAAAAATGTGCAGCATATGTTTAGGGGCTGAAGGTGCGTAGGCACCGATCGTATCTGTTGGCCTTCTTATTCTTCTTCCGTTTCTTCCTCTTATGAAAGTTATGAAATTTGGCACACATATAGAGGACAGTCTGAAAGTTGAATTTACCTTTGTGCTAATTACTTTTGAAGTTTCGATTGCACCCTATGACATCATGAAAATGTTCCCGCCAATTTGAATTTTCTGAAAAACCTACTTCCTTGAACTCCTCCAAGGCTGTTGTACTGAATTTCACGAAAATTTAACCAGATCATCAGACCATACTGACAAAAGGTTATGGAATTCAAATTCATTCGGCGAAGCGTTCTCAAATAACGTGCAATTCGAAGAAGTTCCCGCCGAAATAAATGTGAGGCTATATCTCCGCAACGCTTTATTATATTCTGACCAAACTTGGTGTATGTCATGACAACCATGACCTGAGCTTTGGTGCAGTGCTACCTAGTGGTCAGGAGATATCAAAAATAGTTATTTTTGGCTATATTTTTGGCTGCTTCTGAACGCTTTGGACAAAAATCGCTCTTTAGATTCGGTGTAGAGTTGAACAAATACCCAAATTTCCCATATTGCCCATTTTGACGTTAAATGCTATATTTTACTAACACATTGACGTATCGTTACGAAACTTAGTATGTGTCTTCGGTAAAAGTTTTTAAAAAGTTTAAGGGGCAGTGCCGCCTTGTGGTCAAACGTATAATACAATTTCCAAAAATTTGAATACATTTTGATTAAATTAGACTATTGCAATGAAAAATAAATTAATTTGGTCATGCTGAGAACATAACAACTTTGCCATATTTAGCTGAACTTCCTGTCCGCCATTTAGACTTTTCAAAACCTACTTTTTCGAATTCCTCCTAGACCGTTGCTGGTCCGATTTTCACCAATTGAATCATATCATCTTCAGACCATGCAGGCAAAAAGTTATGGATCTTCTGTCGTTTTCTGTATAACGCATTTGTCACGGGAATAAAGGCAGAGGATTCAAGAGCAAGTGAGTAATGTCTTTATTGATAATAGGAGAGTAATACGAATGTCAGAGTTCGATGGCGGAACGACGATGTCGACACTGGCAGCGCAGGGACCCAATGGACAACCCAGATCTCTGGTCCGTGCAACCGTGAGTGAAGACCGCTGGTGAAGTGACGAAATCCCGTGTGTGTGTGAAGATCCTCCAGGTGAGGAGTAGACAAGATCCACAGCAGAACCCGATAGGATCAGAACCTGTCCTGGAACAGTCACATAAACTGAGCAGAGCGATCCTCCGAGAATAAGTGGAGCGATCCTCCGGGAGACAACAGAGAGAAGTCCGTACTAGGGAACACCACGATCCTGCAGGAGAAGGAGAGAATGCCTACACACACACAACACCGGGAAACAAAGCAACGATCTGACAAACACCAGACGCTAGACACTGGGTATAAGTAGACCCAGGAAACAAGTGGCAGCTGGTGCTGTAATCAGCAGAGTGACAATCAGCTGCCACGCCCACCACCACACACACCAACACTCACATACCACATGACACAGTGCAGGGCGAGCAGGTGAATTCATGAACCGTGACAGTACCCCACCCCCTAAGAGCGCCTCCTGGCGCTCCCAGGAGGACCTACCTGTCGATTGAAATCATCGATAAGAGTGATCCAGAATGTCCCTAGCAGGAACCCAACTTCTCTCCTCCGGACCGTAACCTTCCCAGTCCACCAAGTACTGAAATCCGCGTCCCCTCCGTCTCGAGTCCAGGATACGATTGACCGAATAAGTTGGTTCCCCATCTACGAGTCGCGGCGGTGGAGGAACCGGGACCGGCGGATTAATAGGTGAATGAAACACGGGCTTTAATTTGGAAACATGGAATACGGAATGGATCCTCCTGTACACTGGAGGAAGTTTGAGGCGGACTGCCACCGGATTAATGATCTTGGTGACAGTAAACGGGCCAATAAATTTGGGAGCTAACTTATTGCTAACGGCGCGGATCGGAATATTCCTGGTAGAAAGCCACACCTTTTGACCAACGACGAACGGGAGGCTTCGACCGGTGGCGATCGGCCTTAGCCGTGCGCGCCCCACCTGGAGCAGAGTCTCGCGGGCTCTGGTCCATGTGCGGCGACACCTCTGGACGAAGGCGTGAGCAGAGGGGATGGTCTATGACAGCCACCGCTGTCTCCTTGGCTGAAGGTAATTTGGCCAAGGGAATGAAATGAGTTGCCTTCGAGAACCGGTCCACGACGGTTAAAACCACCTCTTACCCTGGGAGGGTGGGAGGCGGTAACAAAATCTAGCGCTATGTGGGACCAGGGTCTCGAAGGAACAGGCAGCGGTTGGAGTAACCCATCTGGAGGACGATTGGAAGTCTTACCCGTGGCACAGACTGAACAAGCCAGAACAAAATCTCGGATGTCACGAGCCATCGTTGGCCACCAGAATCGTTGCTTGACCAAAAAACTAGTACGATTAGCTCCTGGATGGCATGCTACGTTAGAACAATGACCCCAACGCATAACGCCTGATCGTAGCCCTTCTGGCACAAATAAACGACTCGGTGGCCCACCGGGCGGAGGCGTTACCCCTTCTAAGGCCGTCTGGACCTTCGACTCGATCTCCCATGTGAGTGTGGAAACAATGATGCTTTCCGCAAAATACACTCGGAGTAGACGGGCATTCGAACGGTCAAAAACACGAGACAACGCTGGCCGGGTTTGATGTTCTTAGAACCCGCCGGTAAAAAGCGAAAAATCAAAGCGACCGAAAAATAGGGCCCACCGAGCCTGCCTAGAGTTAAGCCTTTTAGCAGTTCTGATATATTCCAAATTCTTGTGATCGGTCCAGACTATGAAAGGCACTGACCCTTCTAACCAGTGACGCCATTCCTCCAACGCAAACTTTACTGCCAACAACTCTCTGTTACCAATGTCATAATTGCGTCGGCCGCGATAAGCGATGAGAAAGAAACGCGCATGGATGCATCTTGTCGTCCGAGGAAGAACGCTGGGATAGAACCGCTCCTATCCCCACCTCTGACGTCGACCTTTACCACGAACTGGCGTGATGGATCAGGGGTAATCAGGATTGGAGCCGAAATGAAGCGGCTCTTCAGGTTGGAAAATGCCGCAGCATTAGACCACCTGAACGTAGTCTTGGGAGAGGTCAAGGCAGGCAGAGGCGGCTAGTTGGCTGAAATTGCGAATAAAACGCCGGTAGAAGTTCGCGAACCCCAGAAACCGTTGTAGGGCCTTACGGAATCTGGGCTTGGCCACTCTACCACAGCCTTAACCTTCTCGGGATCCATGCGTATTCCCTCGGACGAGATGATGTAACCTAGGAAAGGAACAGACTGTGCATGAAAATCGCATTTCTCCGCCTTGACAAAAGCCCATTCACTAGCAACCTCTGGAGCACTTGTCTAACGTGCTGAACGTGTTCCTGGAGAGACGAAAATATCAGTATGTCATCCAGGTAGACATAAATGAACTGATCTACCATGTCTCTCAGCACGTCATTGACGAGTGCTTGGAAAACAGCAGGGGAGTTGGACAGCCCAAAGGCATGACCAAGTACTCAAAATGGCCCCTAGGGGTGTTGAACGCTGTTTTCCATTCATCCCCCTCTCTTATGCGAACCAAATGATATGCATTACGTAAATCCAATTTCGTGAAAAATGATGCTCCTGTAACCTCTCGAAGGCTGAAGACATTAACGGTAAAGGATAGGTATTCTTTACCGTAATGTTGTTCAACCCTCGGTAATCAATACAAGGTCGCAGAGAACCATCCTTCTTACCAACGAAAAAGAATCCCGCCCCCGCTGGAGAAGAAGATTGGCGAATGATCCCGGCTGCTAGTGAATCAGAAATGTATTTCTCCATGGCCTCCCTCTCTGGAACCGAGAGAGAGTATAACTTGCCCTTAGGCGGAGACATACCTGGCAGTAACTCTATAGCACAGTCGTAGGGACGGTGCAGAGGTAGAGAAGCAGCTCGGGACTTACTGAACACTTCCTTCAAGTCAAAGTACTCAGCGGGCACGTTAGACAAGTTCACCGACTCCTCCTGTAAAACAACACTAGAAACAGACGGGCAGGCAGAGACAAGACAAGAGGCATAACACTCCTTACTCCAGGCCAGGATAGCGCTCTGACCCACTCCACCTGCGGACAATGCTTCACCAGCCAGGGTGACCCAACACCACGGAACCTGAGGAGAGTCCATGACAAACAGTGATATCATCTCGGAGTGGTTACCGGAAATGGTGAGGCGTGCACTGCTCCGGCGGTGGGTGATGCGAGGTAAGTCTTGCCCGTTGAGTGCATTGACAGAGATCTGGCTGGTGAGTGACGTGAGTGGTATCCCCAGCTGGTGAGCGAGCTCAGAGTCAATGAAATTACCCTCGGCCCCGGAGTCCAACAGTGCTTGACAGTGGTGCGATTGGGTTGTCCACTGGAGTATCACCGGAAGGAGAGTAGATGTGGAGGACTTCTTCATGGAGATCCCGCCCGATAGTAGCCTCCTACTTACTACCGGGCTTGGTCTTTTACCGGGCAATCCTTGAGAAAGTGACTGTCGTCACTACAGTACAGACAAAGTCTCCTGGACCTCCGTCGTTGTCTCTCCTCCCGGGAGAGCCGGGCTCCACCCACCTGCATGGGTTCGTGATGGCACTCCGGGCTGACCGTGTTGCTGCCGATAGCCAGTGGATGTTCCTGCCGACTCGGAACCCTGGACTGAAGAACTCGTAGCTCCGCCCGATGAAGACGAGCATCCACTCGTAAGGCCAGGTCGATGAGTCCCTCCAGGGTCTTAGGCAGGTCCAGCGCGTAAATCTCCGCCTGGACCCGGTCAGCCAACCCATGCAGGAACATGTCCCACTGCGCCTCCTCGTTCCATCTGCATTCGGCAGCGAGTGTTCGAAACTCGATGGAGTAATCTGAGACGGACCTGCCCCTTGGCGAAGATCCGCCAGCACGCGGCGGCCTCCGTCCGGTCACCGCCCGGTCGAACACTCGCCGCATCTCCTCTTGAAGGGCTTGGAACGAGGAACAGCATGGTAAGTGGCTCTCCCACGCCGTGCCCCACTGAGCCGCCCGTCCAGTGAGCAGTGTCAATCGAAGGCCACCTTAGACGCCGGACTCAAATGTGATGGGCTGCAGCGAGAAGAACAGTGAACACTTCAAAAATGATCTGCAAAAGTTAGGCTCACTAGAATAGGACTCTGGAGTGGGTAGTCGTGGTTCGCGGGTCTCGCTCCGGAAGATGGAGTGGATGGAACAGGCGTGGGTGGCGCAGCGGGCACATGCGGATGTTGAAGCTGTTGGGTGAGCCGGACACCTGCGCTACCAGTGCTTGAACCGCCCGACCAGTGGCGGTCATCTGCTCCTCCTGTTGGTCCATACGAGTGACACATCGGGACAGGAAGTCAGATAACCCTGCTGCACTCGCTGAATCCATTGTTGGTCAGATCGTTCTGTCACGGGAATAAAGGCAGAGGATTCAAGAGCAAGTGAGTAATGTCTTTATTGATAATAGGAGAGTAATACGAATGTCAGAGTTCGAAGGCGAACGTCGATGTCGACACTGGCAGCGCAGGGACCCAATGGACAACACAGATCTCTGGTCCGTGCAACCGTGAGTGAAGACCGCTGGTGAAGTGACGAAATCCCGTGTGTGTGAAGATCCTCCAGGTGAGGAGTAGACAAGATCCACAGCAGAACCCGATAGGATCAGAACCTGTCCTGGAACAGTCACATGAACTGAGCAGAGCGATCCTCTGAGAATAAGTGGAGCGATCCTCCGGGAGACAACAGAGAGAAGTCCGTACTAGGGAACACCACGATCCTGCAGGAGAAGGAGAGAATGCCTACACACACACAACACCGGGAAACAAAGCAACGATCTGACAAACACCAGACGCTAGACACTGGGTATAAGTAGACCCAGGAAACAAGTGGCAGCTGGTGCTGTAATCAGCAGAGTGACAATCAGCTGCCACGCCCACACCACACACACCAACACTCACATACCACATGACACAGTGCAGGGCGAGCAGGTGAATTCATGAACCGTGACAGCATTAACAAAGGCTTTATCTCTGCAATGCTTTGACATATTGACACCAAACTTTGCATGTGTCATTGTCACCTCACTCTGACCACAACATCAATTTGGTCACAGCGCCATCTATTGGTCGAAAGTGATAAACCATTAAATCAAATTTCTAGTGACTGTATTTATGATTTTTCAGCCTTTTTGCCTAAAATCATCTTAAATTATCTTTAATTGCTCACTGTTGCAGTTGGTCTGTTGAATCTAATGCATAGGATAATCTATGAGAATATGTGCTGTTTTTTCTTTGTAATATTTCATGGCACCCAGTTTTCTCTCTCATCACATTAAGTACAGATTGCAAACTCATAACTAGGCTGAAATATCTTCTCTTTTTTTTTTCTTTTTTTTTTTGCTGTGCAGCTGTATCTTCAGAGATGGCTCAGCACACTGGTTTGCTCTGTTGAGCAACACTCAGTATGTTTACAGATGATGCTGTTTGCATACCCTCTGACCAAAAATAGCCAAAACCAAGCCTGCAGCTTGTCTGTTTCTTCTGTTTCTTCTCAGAAATAAAACTTTGAGGCAATTCTTCTCTGAAAAGAAGCAAAAGAAACGGACATGCTGCCGCCTTTCAGAAATATCCAGCAATGCAGACAGATTTTGGGAGGCAGGAGGCAGGCGGATGGTGGACAATGACTGACTGCTCTACAGAAAACTTCTAAACCCTGACTCCGAAGCAGCCTGCTTTAAAGACCATGGAGAAAAAAGAAAGACAGCATCCTTTTGGCTCCCTCATTTCTTTTTTTTCTCCAGAAGCCAGATTTTTTTGTCACTTATCCTAATGCATTTCTGAAAGATGTCAAGAATGGAACGAAGCAAAATATTTTTCCCTGCCTCCTTATTCATGCCTTAAAAAAAAAAAATTCTGAAAACACAAGGTTGCAAATATTTAGAAAAATATTTAATTGTAAATTTTCTCAGAAATTGTTTGTAGTTAATGCTTTAGCACGTTTATTAAATAAAATGCATCATGATTAGGTTCACCAATTTGTATGGCATTTTATATCTGATAAGCTTATTAATGCTAATGCTGTTAAAAAATGTAACAGCCTTAAATATATCTAATTTATATCCTGTTAACTTAAATCAAGTTTTTATTGTTTATATGACAATGTGGTGTTTTTAATGTGCTTTAAGATGTCTCAAAAACGTGGTTTGAAACCACCGTTTCCTTCCGGCACAAACATGTGTAACCAATCCCATCAGCGTACAGGGCAGAGTTTTTCTCCACTGACTTTCTATGATGTTAAAAGTGTTTCTAAGATAGATGTTTTAAGCTTCTGACCCTATGGTGAATGGGATAATGGTTTGTGTAACATTTGCAGCACATTATTAGATGTAGTCAAGCCAAAAACGAATCATATCAATTACCGTTATGTGTCCGAGAGCAATCCATTTAATGCATTACCATTCTGATACAACGACCTGTAGACACCACCCATAAAATTAGCTCTTCCTCTTCAGTTTATAGTTCAAACATGACTGAATTAAACCAGTATTTACTTTTGCCATTGCTGTTTACTACAGTTGACCGAGTGGGGCCTGTGCCATGATGGTAGTTCTCAGGGTTACAGGATTAGTTTCGAGTTGACAAAACCAAACCAATCTATTCAGGCTTTGTTGATCCTATGATGCTGATCATCAGCTTTCTCTGTTTACTCAGGCTTTGATCCTGAGTTTAGGAGTTTAGCTGTGACATCAGTAGTGAAGAGCCAAACACATGCTGTGGATCAGTGAAACTGAGATTCACCTCTCACGAGAGAAGCAACGGGATTCACTTCGCTCTTCGGCAGAATATTACGTGATTGAAAAATATTAAGAATTTAAACAAATTTACACAGCAAGAAGAAAAGAGCTGTCTATGAAAGAGGACAACTTAAAGAAAAATCTTACTGTCAGTGCAAGTAAAAGTCATGAAGTTAGTTTAGTTGATATATAGAGAGAATTGAACATTTAAGTAATTCTTACAGCTTTATTTATTGATTTTAAAGCTTATTTGTATGACATTTATATTATTTTTAACTAAGTGTCGATTAATGGTTGATTAACTAAAATTATACATGTGTAATTGATAAAGGGTATAATAATTACATAAATTATATCTAAATAATTAAACATTATTATTATAAATAAGCATTGTTAAAAGCCAGACACTTTCTTTAAAAATCATTTGCTATGTAGTGACCTTTGATTTGGAGTAGAAACAGGGGGAGTGACTTTGCTCACACCTGATTGGTCCAATTTCAGTTTGCGAACTCTTATCCAGAACATAATCTTCTCCGGAGCAGGTTAGCCATGGGGCCCTATCTTGCACCCAGCGCAATTGACTTTGTACACCTACGCATGTGTCATTCCTATTTTGCACCCGCGCAAAGCACGCTTTTCCCTCCACAGAAGCACGTCGCTAAACCAGTGAATGAACTTGCGCTCCCTGGGCGGTTCGGCGCAAAAAAGGAGGCGTATTCCGGCGCAAACAATCCCTGGTGCTATTTTGCTGTTCCATTAAACAATTGCGCCACTGACCAGAAAAAACCTAGTCTAAAGTCAGTGGCGCGTTGCATACACTTTGCTACACAATCTACACAGATGCAACAGTTATTTTTGCAAATCATAAATTGTTACACTAAAAAAATATTAACAAATGAGATGACGGAAATCATTGTGATGTGCCATGAAGATGTGAAAAAATAGGCATAAATCTATCTTACAAATTATTCAGGCTTACAAGAACATCAGTCTCCTCGGCTGTGAACCGCTCCTGGCGTGCGCCTGGTAAATACGCCATAATAATAGCAATCCATAATAGAACTTGCGCACCTGCTTTTAAAGGGAATGTTGGATGACGCTCTGATTGGTTTATTCACGTTACGCCCAAACCACACCTATGAATAATGAAGCTACTTCAGACCAACCCATTTTAGATTTGCGCTGGGCGCAAGAGCCATTTATCCCGCCGGGAAAATAGCAACAGCGCCGAGACCCGCCCACAAAGTTACTTGCGTAAGTTACTATGGAGATGAACACTGCTAAAAGCCAAACCACTTTCATGGTACCTAAAACCCAGGATTGGCACGAATTAAGCTTAAACATATCTGGCTATCCAGCTAAACCGGCTTCATGGTATAGGCCCCAGGTAGTCTCTGAGCAGGTGGGATTGAGTGGAGTCCGCAGTCGATGTCATACACACCTAATGCCAAAAACTTGCTCTTCCTGTTCCAAGCCCTCAACCACTCATTGAAATCTTTCCTTGTGAATAGACCTTTTATTCATAATGCCATTGACTGACGTCCCGGACTATTAGCCTCTCGGCGGCACATTAGTTTGTTAACCTTTCTCGTGTGGCATAATGATCCGTGACACCTCATAGGAGATGAGGAGGAACATAGAGCCACAATTGACTGTAGGACACTGGAGAGAAATCTCAGAGTTTGGCGCGGTTAGGTCAGGGCTATAAATCTGTAGGAAAAGTCTTCTGTGCAACCGAGAGACTGGAACTGGCTTTGATGTACCGTGCTGGGACTCACTTGGTGCGTGCGTAAACAGCTGTGCTGGAGTATATTTTCAGGTTTATACAGCTTTATACAAGTTTATCAATTCTCTGCTCATATTCTAGGAATATTTAATATCCCTTTGACCGTTCTCACCTATACTAAACATAGAGGCTTTTGGATTTCATGTGAAGAGAAGCCTCACCTTTCCACTAGCTGTCCACTGGGTCATAGTAAGACAGATAACATGCTTGAGGATTCTAAGCACCGCTGAACACTGACCTTCACCATTGAACACATTTACTCGTCATCAACTCCAAGCTGCCAGGGCTGGTATGTCTTTTCGGGCCCCTCAGAGCACAGTAATGCACTTGATCAAAGCCAGCAAGCCTGGCTGAGTTGATCTTTTGGAAAATGTGCCTCGGTAAAGCCTGCGACTTCTCTGACATTTTTTAGGTCGCCCCTAACCATTAAAGGTTGTGAGATGACAATCCTCTCTAAATTTGAGAGCTCTGTCAGAAAAGTGGCCTGGCTGATAGTGTATGTGCATGGACATATCTCGCCCGTGTCATATCCTGACAACCCCAACCTCCTTCTCTATCAGCTCTTTTTATGTATCCATTAAAGGCAAGAAAAGATTATGTATTAATCATATATATGTGTGTGTGTGTGTGTGTGTGTGTGTGTGTGTGTGTGTGTGTGTGTGTGTGTGTGTGTGTGTGTGTGTGTGTGTGTGTGTGTGTGTGTGTGTGTGTGTGTGTGTGTGTGTGTGTGTGTGTGTGTGTGTGTGTGTGTGTGTGGACTGGTAATCCCTACGGTATGGGGACAAAAAGATGGCAATATCCAAAATCCTTGTCTTTGTGGGGACATTTTTTGGTCCCCATGAGGAAAACAGGTCATAAATCACACTACTTGATGTTTTTTGAAAAGGTAAAAATGCAGCATGTCTCCTGTGATGGGTAGGTTTAGGGGCAGGGGCAGTGTAGGGGGATAGAAAATACGGTTTGTACAGTATAAAATGCATTACGCCTATGGAATGTCCCCATAAAACATGGAAACACAACATGTGTGTGTGTGTGTGTGTGTGTGTGTGTGTGTGTGTGTGTGTGTGTGTGTGTGTGTGTGTGTGTGTGTGTGTGTGTGTGTGTGTGTGTGTGTGTGTGTGTGTGTGTGTGTGTGTGTGTGTGTGTGTCTGTGTGTGTGTGAAATGAAATGAAATCCAAAATGAGCCAATATTTGGCATGACATTTCAAAATGTCTCATTTTCAACATTTTATATGTTATCTATATTCTATTGTGAATAAAATATAAGTTTATGAGATTTGTAAATTATTGCATTCCTTTTTTATTCACAATTTGTACAGTGTCCCAACTTTTTTGGAATCGGGTTTGTATTAACATATGTTATATCAATGGCCTTACATTGAGGTTCTCTCTTTATTGAGATGCAGATAATTAATATTTATTCAGCAAATAGATATTACAATTTAATAAAAATTACAGTTGCCCCAACTGCTATTAAATCATCCCTTGTGGTATTACATTGATTATTATAAATAAGTCATTCTTAAAGGCACAATACGTAAGATTTTTGGATTCAAATATCTTCATATTTTGTAGAAATCATGTCCGTGCGTCGCCTATCAATGACATCATACCCACGTTATCCTCGATTTCTGAAAACATGGAAACACCAACAACTTCTTTAAAATATTATGTGTTTTATTAGACAGGTAAGCAACTGTTTGGATACATTAATTGACAGAAAACTAATCATTGTTATATAGCTCAACACAGTTAGTCTTATTGTTTAAATGTCAATTTCTTGATTTACAGTGAGTACCATGTTTTACCATGCCTAAAATGTATCTAGCTTACTGCAGTGTGCAGCAAGTGTCTCATGGTAGCCGCTGAGCAAACACTCAGAGAAGCATTATAACATAACTATCAACACACTCAAATTTATCTAATATAAAACAGCACTGCATTATACCACATACGCATGAGCGGAAGAAGTTGAATCGGTCTTCTGTGGCATGATAAAATCTCTGTGAAATCAAGGCATCATCAAGCTATGCCTTTGTTTTGAGTATGCGACCTCTAGTGGCGAAAAATTTAATTTTGTGGCTGTAATGTAAATGTTCATGATATTATTTGTAAAGATTGCACCAATACGAACATTCTAAAAAAAAAAAAAAAGCCATATGAAATATGTTGCTTAAATTAAAAATAAAACTTTTTTTCAAAATCGGGTTGCATCTTGTCATGCAACCCTATTAGTACTAGCACATATGACAGCAGATCAATTTTGCCACCATTCTCACATATCTGCTAATTTTAGCATGAAGATAATTATAATAACAATGCTGATGTGTGCTAACACAAGATAATATTAGGATGCCCTCCTAAAGATCAAACAGCAAGTTGTCCTTTTCTCTGGAACAGTGGACACTTGTACTTTTTGGGTATGTGTGCTGGTGCGTGTGACTGTCAGTGTTAGTAATATGTGTTGGTACTTGAGTGTGTTAATGTTTGTTTGTGTGTGTATGCATAGGAGATATGAGATATTGAGTACACATAGTGGCTTGTTGTTGTGCATCAATATTTCAGCCAGCGGGAAAAGAACTCACAAAGAGAGTTAGCCTCCTCTCCACACTTTTACACAGCTGGACAGTGTCAACACACAAATTATGTCAGCTGGCAGCGAGGAAGGAAACCGAGTAGGCAGCAGTCAGCACAGCATAGCGCCACATAGCTGAAGAGGGCCGTGATCTATCAACCCACCTAATGACAATTTGTTTAAATAGGCTTCTACAGCACTTTTAAGCTGTGGGTGATTTTTCTTTTTCTTTTGTGATCTATTAGAAATCATTTACGAAATCACATTATGTAAAATATGGTTTCATGTCCAAATTTCTTATAATGTTTAAAACTGGATCGCAGAATTGGGATTTTCCATCAGTCCCTGTTTGGTGGATATAATTGTGTATTTTATATTATTTATATTATTATTTTTTAAATTAATATTTAGACTATAGTGTATCTATTTTATGTTATTAATTATGTTTTTGAAAATGTAATATTTAGTCTCTAACTATTTTAATTGATTAAAAATATATAATTATTTACCGGTAACTGGCAGTGTAGTTATTTTAATTTTATTTGTATATGTTATTTTATTTAAATATTATTGGGACTAGTGTACCTATTATTGTTTTATTTTTAAAATATTGCTCTTAGAATGGGATTTTCTGTAATTGATTTTGCTACACATATACACACACACACACACATGTTTGTTTTTGTGAAATGTGGGGACATTCCATTGGCGTAATGCGTAATGCAAACCGTATTTTCTATCCCCTACACTGCCCCTGCCCCTAAACCTACCCATCACAGGAGACTGCGCAGTTTACTTTCTGTGTAAAAAACCTCATCCTGTGTGATTTATAAGCATTTTGAAAAGTGAGGACATGGGGAACGTCCTCATATTTCACCCTCTTTTTGTAATACCTATGTCATACCCATGTCATTATACACATTTGTGTCCTGATATTTCACAAAACATGCCCACACGTGTGTGTGTGTGTGTGTGTGTGTGTGTGTGTGTGTGTGTGTGTGTGTGTGTGTGTGTGTGTGTGTGTGTGTGTGTGTGTGTGTGTGTGTGTGTGTGTGTGTGTGTGTGTGTGTGTGTGTGTGTGTGTGTGGCAAAATCAATTCCAGAAAAAAAAAAATATATATATATATATATATATATATATATATATATATATATATATATATATATATATATATATACAAAAATGACTCTCAATTTTTTTCCAAAACCGAATGATTTTTTTATTTTATTTATATATTTTATTACAATTTTAATATTATTGTATAACTCTCCATCTACACTAAACTGTATAAAATGGTCATATGGACCAGTTTTTATGGTGCTTTTTTGGAGCTCGGCAGCAAGAACACTATTCACAGCAAAGAAAAAGAGCAGTGTAAACATTCTTCAAAACATCTATTTGTTTTTAGGAAAGAAAGTCAAACTTGGAATAAAATAAGGGCATTTTATAAAAAAATTTGGGTGAACTATTTTTGTCTGTTGTTGACCCACTCATACACAGGTACCTTACACACATATTTTATTCTTCTTTCTTATTTTAAAGTGATTCCTAACTCGTACTTTCTAGCCTTGTTACAGGGAAGCATGCTAGGACTTGAGTGTGGAGCTTGACAAAGTTTCGTTTCAAGAAGTGAACTTTTCAACTGTTCGGTTATTCAGAATTAAAGACGGGGTATGAATGCAATATTGATGGTGTTTTTAGCTCTTGTACTTGATGTTCTAGTTCTTTTGCTTGTCAGTGTCATAATTTGTTATACTGAGGTGAAGAGGTTTGTTTGCGCCCCTGTTCTAAAAGACCTTGGTCCATCAGCACACAGTACGTCCTCAGTATTTTATTGACACTTAAAGGAAAACCCACATCCTCAATGTCTTAAATCAGCCAGCTTTGACGTTTATAATCACTCTCTTTTGCTCTTATAATTAATGTAGCCATAATGGTGTTTTTCTAGATGATGAAGGTGGCATGATTAATCAAGTGAGAACCCTTTCAGAGATCATACATTTTAATGAACCGTATTACACTGGCGTTGTGTTTTAGCACAATACTAGATGAAATTAAATCCATAAGCAAACAGTTTGGCCGCAGGCCTGAGCTGACGTGCAGCTGGGATGCCTCAATGCTCTGCTGAGTTTGCTGCGCTGGCACAAAACAACTTTACTAATGGAATCGTTTGAATTGTGAGGAGATGGTCTCAGTTATTGATCTGACTGACAAAACACCATTAAAATTCAACATAGTCTGACTTAACGCACAATAATGGAGAAAAAAAACAGGCTTGAGTTTATCAGAATCTTTAATATCGCCCCCTGAATTTTCAACCCAAATCGATGCTTGTTAATAGTCATTCAGCCCAATCGTAATAGTCATCAATGTCAAGTAGATGAGCTGCAGAGTTGAGTCAACTTAAAGTGAGTGGATGCTAGTAAGAGTGATTGTCTCTTTAGAATCTGTGGTGATTGCATGAAACCATGCTGGACATGGACGTAGGCCCTCAATCTATTAATTAATAACAACCGATTAATTAACACAATGGTAAAAAAATATATATATTTTTTGAATTTTTTATATATATATAAGTAAAATGTCTTCCATGACAACTCAAAAAGCTAGTGTTTGGCATGGTAATGGTTATGACAATGTTGATATTTGGTCTTGATAGATCTGCTTTATCCCAGTGTTTTATTATCCACATACTGACAATGAATTTCTGACTGCCAATACATACTTACTTTGCTGTGAGCAGGTAAGACATGCTGCTGCTGTACATTAGCATACATGAATTAACCATAGCAGATCTATACAGGTGGAGCTGGGGAGGGTGGAGGGTTTCTGAATGTGCGCTGTAACTGCAACAGCAACGGCTGACCAAGAATTCGAAGGTTGAGCAGCAAGCTCTTTTAGCAGGCTCCTGATATAGCAGGAACCAATCAGCTGTGCCCTATAGAGAATTATATGATTGCAAGCTGATTAAGTTATGAACCTACCAGCTTGCACCATCTAGAGTTTCATGACAGAACTTTTTATTTAGCCATTGCTTAGTGATTAACTGATTGATTGACTGACTGTTGGGATATCATCTTGAAGTTCTCGATATTATCATAGCAATTTCTGTAGTTTTATCATTTGTTTTACCACAAAACATCACAGAATTCATCAAATCCATGCTAATAGTTATTGATGTTTCAGTTGTTTCTAGCTCATTAAAAATTGTGTCACTAATGTCATTAATAAATGTATATATTTTTAGTTAAAGGGTTAATTCTATCATTAATTTCTCACCTTTATGACATTCCAAAACGTTCGTTCCTCCTCGGAAACTCAGATTAAGATATTTTTGATGAAATCCGAGACCCTCTGACCCTCTCCATAAACTGCAATTACCACTTTCTAGGTCCAGAAAGGTAGTAAATACATAGTTGAAATAGTCCATGTGAACCCAGTGGTTCAACTTTAATTTTATAAAGCGATGAGAATACTTTTTTCTGCGCAAAAAAAAACCGAACTAAAATAACGACTTTATTCAACAATTTCTTCACGTCTATGTCAGTCACGCTGTTGTCGCGCTTCCAAGTTGCGTCAGAGCTAAGACAGAACACCATATATATATATATATATATATATATATATATATATATATATATATATATATATATATATATATATATATATATATATATATATATATATATATATATATATATATATATATATATATATATATATATATATATAGGTTGAACCACTGGAGTCACATTTTAACGATGTCTTTACTACCTTTCTGGGCCTTGAAAGTGCTAATTAAATTGCTGTCTATGGAGGGGTCAGAGACCTCTTGGATTTCATCAGAAATATCTTAATTTGTGTTCCAAAGATGAATGAAGGTTTTACTGGTTTGGAATGACATATGGGTGAGTAATTAATGACAGAATTTTTATTTTTGGGTGAACTAACCCTTTAAAGTTGAAGATTTATAAATGACTGACGGGGTGGAAAGTGAAATTAAGGACATGATTATAAATAAAAAATATATGAAACTTTTTGATGATAGTAAAACCTGAAAAAGCACATGGGATATTTCTTAATAAATTGCCCATTTTTTATGTTAGAAGTTGCATCTGAAGACATGACAAAAATTGCTACATCTGTCATCTGAAATGTTTGCTAACTTAATTATGATATTGTGATAAAAGAAAACAAACTGATAAGATAGCCATCTTTAGGGATAGAAAGAAAAAGTTTAATATTTTAGCCAATTAAACCCAGTACATATTCACAAGTGCCCACTAGTTGTCAGAAATGTTTAATTTTAGTGAAAGCATACATATTTTGACGCGGCACTCTTCAACAATACCTGTTTTTTTTACCTGCAGGATTGGCTAAGCAAGTTTGGGTATCTCCCACCTTCTGATCCTGTGAATGGACAACTACAGACCAAGGAAGCGCTGACAAGAGCTATCAAAGCCATGCAGAGGTTTGGAGGGCTGGAGGAAACTGGAGTGCTAGGTCAGTACATGCTTTAATTTTCATAATACATCTCTGATCCACATTGTCCTTGGTTGTTCTCCTTGCATTTTTGGATGTTTTAAGAGATACCCAGTTCTCTTTTTTTTGTAGTATCATGTCCATCTGGTTTACTGCAGCTGGCAGATTCTCTTTTGCAGTCTACAGGACACTATCTGCATGCTGCACATGTGTCTGGGTCTGTATTTATGCATGTATGTGTTTCCCTGCAGACCAAGCAACCTTGGGCTTAATGAAGACCCCTCGCTGCTCTTTGCCAGATGTGTCAGAGCCAGAGATGTCAGCAGGAAGACGAAAAGCGAGCGCTAGCTCCTCAGAATAAGTGGAACAAGAGGCATCTTTCCTGGAGGTACATTCACCGTATTGGGTCTGAAACTGTCTGATGTACAGCTGTCTGACAGGAATCCCTCAGAGATGCATTCAATACATTTAAATTTGATACATACATGAATTGTTGCCTCAGATGTAGTAAGAGCTGATGGAAAGAGACAGAATTAGTGATACAATGAAATGAGAGTGCTTGACCAAGGCTGGAAATTCTGAACATACTGGGCTAGAAAATATTGGTGATTGTGATTTTATAGTTAGAAAATACTGGTTTATATTGGAATTTTCCAGAATATACCAATTTTATTGCTACAAAATATTGGCTTATTCTAATTTCTTAGATAGAAAAAAATTCTGATTTTATTTCTAGGAAATATTAGCATTTAAACATCTAAAAGTATCTTGTACATTTCATGTACATTTTCTGAGAGAAGTGCCTTTCCCTTGTCCATGTAAAATGATAAGCGATCCTACTCCCGCTGACTGACAGATCCAAAGCACGCGCACAAAGACGCCTCAGGAAGCGTGCAATCCCAATATACACAGAATTTTAGTATTTCAAAATATCCGTCTTGCAGAGTATTCACGTACACATTATCTGTTATGTCTTTAGTAATGTTTGGTTAACTGTTTGGTTAATTTTAAGGTATGGTTGTAGGTGATTTTATTTTAGAACCTTCGGAAAACTTGAACTCGATTTTCTTAAAACTGACTTTGCTCACTCTATCGATTTAATGTCTTGAAAATAATAGCTTATACTATAACTAAAAATGATTGGGTTGTATTTTGGTTTTATAACTAGATTACATTTTTCAGAAATCCCTCAAAATCCCTCAACATAAGCTTTTCCCATTTCCATCACAGAAACTATCCTCAATACCAGTCTGTTTTGAAGACAGACTGACAGTGTGAATGTTTCTGTTCTTGAAGTGTGCGTGCGTGTTGTGTTTGTGTTGTGTGTAATATTGGGTTTTGTTTACAGACACTTGTCTTAGGTTTCATACCATGTTGTTTCCTGTTTCTCATTATAGAAGCCCACTGTGATCTCACATTCTCTGTGTTGTCGATCACAAAGGCTTACACTCAATCCACTCCTACCTGTAGGGTGAAATCTACCTCTGCGACTACCTGTTATTTTGTATTTGGTAAAACATCAATGTTTAGGCATGTTTGTTAGTTTCAGGTAGAGTTATTTTATGACCTGCAAATTAGGTCTCTGTGCACATTCTCAGTGCTGGGAAATATATTGTCTTGCAATCAATACAGCATTTCAGTGATAAATGTATATACTTCTTCATCCACAACACGGATAAGAACATTTAAGAATGTGTTCCAGATCACCAGGATGTGTTTTTCCATTTATTGGCGATGTCCTCATCTGAATGGCATCATCAGTTGTAGGTTGGTAGTAATTTTCTGACTTTTAAATACCTCATGAAATCGATTGATGACTGTTGTTTTCTTTCCTGAGTTCGTATTAAAACTAATTTGGCAAAAATAGACAAAGTATCTATGAGTTAGCGTTAGGGTTAACCCAACCCACCCCCCACCCCCCTTAAGCACTCCAACACCCCCAAAACGTACAAATTCAGTGGAGAATTCGGCCGCCCAATGCAGAAAATCACATTGGGCTATTTATAGGTTACTTTGGACTGGCCATTGAGCTACATTTGTTGCACAGAACTGGCAACCCTGACAGTATCTCCAGATCAAAACACAGGGAAAAAAGAAGCAGAAATGAGCGATCTCATGTGTGACCCTGGACTACAACACCACTCATAAGTCGCATGGGTATATTTGTGGCAATGTGTTGTATGGGTCAAAATTATCGAATTGTTTTAATGCCAAAAATCATTAGGATATTAAGCAAAGATAATGTTCCATGAAGATATTTAGTAAATGTCCTACCATAAATATATTAATATATATATTGGTAGTAGTAATATGCATTGCTAAGGACTTCATTTGGACAACTTTAAAGGCAACTTTAAAAAAATTTGCACCCTCAGATTCCAGATTTTCAAATAGTTGCAACTCGGCCAAATAGTGTCCTTATTTATTCAGCTTTCAGAAGATGTATAAATCTCAATTTTAAAAATGTACCCTTATGACTGGTTTTGTGGTCCAGGGTCACACATGGAAGCAGATGCATATGAAAAATATTGTGATTTTTAATTTAATCAGCCATCATCATTGTATTTGTATTAATTTTATTTTATTTTATGTTTTTATTTACACTGTTTGGACATGTGTGAGCGCCCAACCCTTAGCCCAAAACCTACTGATTTGTATATTATATATTATAAAACACAGGATACCTTGAATGCAATGTATAAGTCACTTATACATTGAAAATCGTACAGATTTGGAACAACATGAGGGACATTTTGAGAAACTAGTTTTGAGTGAGCTATCAAATGCAGAGACATTTCCGTCATTCTAGAGCTGATAAACCCATTCAGATGTGTGGTGAACATCTTTAACACATACATCCAGATGGTCCGGATTACATTGCACGAGACATCTGACCTCAAAGACAGGCCGTTTAATAAATGTTTGGCTTTCTGTCTCAGCAGGGTCATTTGAGAGTTTGACCGGTGGCGATTGCTTTAAGGCTACACAGGAAGAATTCCTCAGAAATTCAGCAATGATATGTTTATCAATGAATGATTTATGTAGCTATTTAGCTAAATAATATACAGAGCTATTTTAAAAATCACTCTGGGTACATTTCAATGTTTTAGCGAATAAAAATGTGATCTATTACACAACACTATCACTCTGGCCTTTGAAGATAATTGTATGTGATGATGTGTATGACTCATAGTGCTTGAAACATCATTCACTGAGTGTGCGGAGATAAAGATGGAGATAGAAATCTGTTGTAGCATTCAGCTTAGCATTTATAACCTCGTTTTTGACCTATTGACATTTGAAAATATTTCTAAGCAGCACTACACTGTTTAGTTGTAGCTTGAGAATGAGTTTTTTGGAAGAAACATTGTGTGTATATTTCTCGTACAGTCAAATAGAATTGAATGTACCTATACAGTTTTTACCACTTGATATCTGTGCTTCCTGAATTTCCTCATTCTGTCTTCCTCAGCTTTCGGATTATTTTTGTGTGACTTTAATTTTAGCTTGAACCTACCTTCTCTCTGTTGATGAGTTTGGGCAGACCCAGCCGGTTGACCTCCTCAGAGCTGCCTAGTGCTGGCAGGGGTGAAATGACTCCTATAACTGTGCTGGGAGAACTCGATCAGTTCTTGTACAATGCATGTCAGAAGCTTTGCACCCCTGGTTCAGTTGTAGCGACAGAGGTGTGCCTGCACACCAGCTGAGAAGCCAGTTGCTGTAATAAAGCCTGTAATGGCTTGTTTTAGGAGCAGTGATAAAAAGCCTGTCCAAGGCAATTGAAAAAGCCTGTTACAGAAAGAGAAAGAGAGACGGGAAGGAAGAGGGGACTGTGATGGATTCTGAGTGATTATTGCACTGCACCATCATACAGGTTTGTGTAAGGAGAGCTTTTAAAATGGGCTTGAGCAAGGGAAGAATCGATATCACAGCAAATGCACCGACTGTATAAAACTCTGAACGTTTGATCAGCACACGCTGACAGGTTTTGGCCTCTTTATACGCATCAAGATTCTTAAGGGATGCAACTCTTTCTGCAGTTATATTGCAAAAAGAAAAGAGAAAAAAAATCTAAACAACCTTAAATACTTTATTAATAATAAAAAGAAAAGCATGAACATCAATTAGATTACATTTAGTTAGGTTTAAATGTATAACAAGAAAACATTTAAGATAATATTCTGACTAACAATTAAAGACCCATTATGCAAAATTCACTTTTTTATTGTTTTTTGAATTTATAGTATGTCTGTGGTGTGTGCACCTTCATGAATAGTAATGTTAAGTTTTGCTCTGATTGGCTGTTTCACTGCACGCAGTGACAGCCTAAACGTTAACTAGCATATAGCATTAACTTTACACGTTAACTCGTAACGTCAGCTGTCACAACTTTGAGCCCCTGCCCCTTTGAAAGTAAAAGTGCCCTTTTTAATCGCCTGCGAGGCAATTTAACCAACCGAACACGACAACATGGTAAATTATTGTTATTATTGTCTCATTTAATCAGAAATGTTTCGACTGTCAAGAAGTGGATAAAATCACTACTTACTGCTTGCGGGAATATAGTTGGAATTGCCTCCTTCTTCAGTATCAAGTGCTTAGCGAAGCCTGCGTGATATTGTCCCAGGTTAGAAAAACTGTCCGTGGTGAAATGGGCCGAGCCAACTTACAACTTTGAATTCAATTGTCGCGGTATCCAGTCAACCATGCCTGTTGACAGTTTTGTTCTGTGGGAAGGGTATGAAAAGTCCGCACATCCCCTGCACAGCCTGTGATCCAGATCTGCCATTTTCCCTATCCTAGCTTGATGCTTGTTTCTTCACAATACCTGCAGAACTTCCGATGATTCGGCTGCGCAGTTCCGCCTGGCCTATAACATGGGCTGGAATATGCAAATGTTGGGGGCATACATATTAATGATCCTGACTGTTCCTGAGTGATCCTGCGTCACAGTCGGTGTTATGTTGAGATCCACCTATTTTTCTATGGGTTTTTTTTCACATGTGGGATTTACATATGAAGGAGGAAACAATGGCATTTGAGACTCACGGTATGTGATTTCCATGTACAGAGCTATTGTTATTCAACTTTGTCAAGGTTAATTACATTTTTCAGTCTAGGGCACCTTTAACAGCAGCATTCAAGAAATGTAAGAAATGTATTCTTATTAATGCTACTAAGTTATTCAGTCAAGAGCAGTGAGCTTTTTCAGGTTTTATTTTTATTTTTTTAATTCATATTAACAGCATATACTTTGGATGTGTACACTCAGAAAACCATATATCAGAAGTTAAAACTGATATATGGCTTTAAAACAAAAATAAAAAACGTCCGTGATGACGAAGAACCGTAATGTCATGTGAGCTTGACCGTGATAAAGGTAATAATCAAAACCAAACAGATGTTGTGTTCGTTTTTGAAAGAGTTTTAGACAGAGGCACGAGCTGAACAGGCTCCGCCCACTTCTGGAAAGAGGGGTGGGGAGCAGCAGCTCATTTGAATTTAAAGGTACATGCATGAATGCAGCATGTTTTTCCATGTTTTGGGCATTTACAACATGGTATAATAATGATCTGTGGGTTTTTTTGAGCTAAAGCTTCACAGACAAATTCTGGGGACACCTGAGACTTATATTATATCAAGTGGCATAAATTGTCCCCTTTAAATACTTTTTTGCTCACCGTCATATCTATTGGCAACTATTTTTTTCCAATACAGTGACAGTTCATAATGACCAAAACAGTGTATGAGTGTATGAATCATGTGGACTAATTTTATAATGTTAAAGTCACTATAAATTAGAGGCGGACAGTAGTGAAGTTTTTTTTACTTTCTACTCAAGTACATATTTCAAGTAAATGTATTTTATCACTGTTTTTCTTTAGAAAACGTTCACTTCACTACATTCCAAAGCATAATGTTGTACTTTTTACTGCAAATTTCATAAATTAAAGTTTCTTTTTTCCTTTACTACTAAAAATGTAATACAAAGTACTTTATTACTTGTACTTAAGTAAAACTTTTCATTACTTTTAAAATTGGGGGGTGAACTGTCACTGTAAGATTTTGATGGGTATCAAAACATGTTGGGAAAAAAAAGTTTCTTTTTCACAAAGGATTATATATTTTTTTCTATTTTTCTTGTCCAGACAGTAGGATGGCCTCTCAGGACGCTGATGAATAAATGATGAAAATCAGTAAGAACAAGGTTCAGAGATCCAGCTGTCTAGATACGTATTCGGAGCACATAGACCATCAGTCACAAGTGGAAACGGCCCCTCATGACTCCATCACTCCACATTAGACCCTCACCATACTCTAGGGCCACCGCCTGCTCGTTAACACTCTCATTAATTACCCAAATAGATTAGGAGTGATTGCTTTGAAGACAATGTGTTTTTTCCCCCCAGACTCGTGCTGTGTGTCTTTGGGGTTGATTTCCCTAGCTGATTAGTAGGGAGCAGAGTGAAATGGCTTTATGATAAGCATCTCTTTCCTCACCACCCTCCATTACTCCCATCACATTTCTGTCTATCAAACCCCTTGACGATCCTAATCCTTTCCGTGCCGGCTGAAAATGGGAACATCTTTCACAATTGCTCAATATGCTCCAGGCGATACCCAATGAGAGTGTGAAGGAGCTGTTGTGTGATTTCTGTATCATGGGTATCTATGTGTTCGCTTGAGCATCTATCCCAGATGCCAGCTCACAATGAGGGCGGAGGTTGTAAATCATCACCCTGTAGTTTAGCTAGATAATCCCACCCATGTCCAAAGGACTCAAATGACGATAATCCGTCAGGGTTGGATTTCTTTTCATCCCTCATGGCGTGTGCCTGTTTGATTGGAGAGAGTAACTAAAAACCATGTCACTGAATAGGCTGGGGGGATCTTTAAAGGGATAGTGCACTCAAAAGTCAAAATTTTGTTATTAATTATTCACCCTCATATCGTTCAAAACCTGCATGACTTTCTTCTGTGAAAAACAAAAGGCAAAATTATTTTCAGCTATAATAAATGATAAATTTTCAAGTGTCAAAAAGGACGTACACTAGATCAAGTCTTCTGAATATAATAGAGGCCAGCTAGTAGTTGTTGTGTGAGTGAACCTCACTCCTCTGATCTCAAGAGACGATCTAGCGACTGACATTAGAAGTTGCAGCCTTTAGCCTCCTTGTTAGAGCTTCCCACTCTCATGACGGCGGACCCGGGTTCGAGTCCAGGTTTGAGTGGGCAGGTTTGAACAGGAGGGGTTACATTGGTGCCGTGACCCGGATGGGAGTGAGGTTTGAATGAGTGTAACGGAGGCCAGCTAGTAGTTGCTGTGCAAGTAAAACCTCACTCCTCTGAAGGAGTGGATCAGAGGGGTGAGGTTTTACTCGCACAGCGACTACTAGCTGGCCTCCGTTACACTCACCCCCCCAAACCTCACTCCCACCTGGGTCATGGCACCAATGTAACCCCTCCTGTTTGAACCTGCCCTTCTGTTCAAACCTCAAGAGATGCTCTAGCGACTGACTTTAGGGGTTTCAGACTTAAGCCTTCTTGTTGTCTCCAACTTTCATGCCGGCAGACGCGGGTTTGAGTCCCACTTGGAGAGGGTGGTTTGAATAGTAGGGGTTACATTGGTGCCATGACCCAGGTGGGAGTGAGGTTTAGGGGGGTGAGTACATGATATAATCTTGTCTTCCAGTGAGTTTTTAACCACTGTGAATCATTGAGTCAATAACCAAGTCTGATTTGTGAACAAAAATTATTCAATTTGTTAAAAAAGACCAGAGGTTTTGTAAAATGGATCATTTGATTCATTAAAAAGATTGAATGATTCATTCATGAATTGGATAATGATACTTCTTTAAAAAAATAAAAGGTTCCCATCATGGGATCATTTTATGGATTTAGTTTTAATTCATTCATTTTGTTAATTAATTTTTAATTGTAATGACATTTTATGAATTATACAACTTTTTTGCCACCATTTGTCACATTTCCATTTAGCAAAAATATTTTTTTAAATTAAAAACTACACCCACCCCATCCCTGAACCTACCCAGTGATTTATAGTGCATATACACTTTATGAGCACGTGTTTCCTGGGATCGAACCCACGATTGAATGATAACATGATTACATGTTGTTGTATATTGCAATGCTTTACCAATTGAGCTATGCAAAACCTGAAATATTATGCAGATAAAAGGGAAAAATGCCTTACAATTAAAGTGTCATGTTGTCGATAGGAGCACAACTTTAGAAAACGCCCCTATAGGTCATATTTTATTCATTAAAATGAAAGTGTCCTGTTGTCGATAGGGACGCAACTTTAGTAAACGCTCCTATGGATCGTATTTCAAGGAAGTGACAAACGACCTATAAAGGCCTATTGGTTGGAGGACATGTTGATCTTTTTGCATAATGGGTTCTTTAAAATTTTGTCAAGAACCCTTGGGTTCTATATAGAACCCCATGTGAATTTGAGGAATCATTGCTTTAAAACACACGTCTGACTGTGAATCACTCTCAGAGCCTAGTTGTGAGTGTGGATGATTGATTTGATGTGCGATTATAACCATACAGTAAATGTCCTGTCTGGACCACTGATCTGCAGGGGTTAGACCCGCTGTGAGAATTACGACAGAATAGAGGAAATGAGTTCTTTTGAACTTGCTCCTCCTGATTTCTATTTGCCATTTTCTCTCTTTTTATCCCATTCCCCTTGTGTCTGTCTAATCAGTCTTATATCACATGGAGACAAAGAAGAGGGATTGTGACTGAAAATTAAACTTCAACACTTAAGCGTTTACATGCTGCTTGAATGGCCAATCTTCCCAGATGCACTTTGTCAGGCTTTCAGGTTAGCTGCCACTGCTAGTGCCTGTATAATAACCAGACGACATGAAGAAAAAAAACTGCCTTGATTATTCTCCAATTTATGCCGACCGTCTATTGAAACCCTGTCGAGGGCACATTATGGTGAAAAATAGATGGAAAATTGAACTTGAAATTCATACTCCCTTCCCCAGTTTACCCAATTTTATGTGACCATATTAGGCCATTGTATATACTTACTGCCCTGACTGAATTTACTGAATGTAAACCTGAACAGACAAAAACACAAAATGCCAGTTTCTCAAAAGCAGTCTTAAAGGGTTAGTTCGCCCGAAAATGAAATTGATGTCATTAATGACTCACCCTAATGTCGTTCCACACCCGTAAGACCTCCGTTCCTCTCCGGAACACAGTTTAAGATATATTAGATTTAGACCGAGAGCTTTCTGGTCCTCCATTGAATGTATGCACAGTATACTGTCCCTTTCCAGAAAGGTAATAAAAACATCATCTAAGTAGTCCATATGTGACATCAGTTGGTTAGTTAGAATCTCTTGAAGCATCGAAAATGCATTTTGGTCCAAAAATATCAAAAACTACGACTTTATGCAGCATTGTCTTCTTCAAACATTGTTTGTTTTCAATCCACGAACAAAGAGTCGAACGGTTATGAATCAGCGTATTGATTCATGATTCGGATCGCCAATGTCACGTGATTTCAGCAGTTTGGCAGTTTGACATGCGATTCGAATCATGAATCAATCATGAGTCAATCACGAATCAATACGCTGTTTGAAGAAGACAATGCTGAATAAAGTCGTAGTTTTCATTATTTTTCGACCAAAATGTATTTTCGATGCTTCAAGAGATTCTAACTAACCAACTGATGTCACATATGGACTACTTAGATGATGTTTTTATTACCTTTCTGGAAAGGGACAGTATACTGTGCATACATTCAATGGAGGACCAGAAAGCTCTCGGTCTAAATCTAATATATCTTAAACTGTGTTCCGGAGAGGAACGGAGGTCTTACGGGTGTGGAACGACATTAGGGTGAGTCATTAATGACATACATTTTTGGGTGAACTAACCCTTTCAAATGAGTTATTAAATAAACAGTTAACTATAGTGTATAAAGAGTTCAACAGATCCACGTCAAGTCTTAAAGAGATCGCTGCTTAATACCAACTGCAGTCTGTGTCAACAAGAAATTATCTGGCTGCGTCTGTGTATTTTAATTTGCGTGTCGTCAGTAGATCATGTGCATAACTTTCCACTCCCATCGGTGCTTTTTCAGAGTTTAGTAAATCTGGCCCTTTATATGCTGTTATATACACACATACACACATAAATTATGTATGTATAAGTGGTTCTAGCTACAACATAAACAGGAACACAAATTGTACACCATTTCACCTTAAATTATTCTTTGCTGCATGTGAAAGTGTGAAATACTTAGTGTGTTACCTGCATATCTGGCACAAGTCAAGCAGAAGAGCCTTGGGGTGAGATGAATTAATGTACACACCATGTAGCACATCACAGGGGAGAATGTTAGCACACAAAGAGGTCACTTAGCTCATTGTAAATGCAGCTGGGGGTAGCGTTGACCTTGGCACGTTGCTATTGGGCATCTCCTGCTTTTCCATTTGAACCAACCTCTCTGTAAACTTATTGGAGAACCAGCTGTTACCACCTAAACTGCCATAGAACTTGACTGAATTTACATGCTGACCTTGAGCAACCGGTGCAAATACATTACCATTACCCAAAGTGCCCTAATAACTCCATCGGGAGTGCCAATGTTCTGCAAATGTAATAGAATGCCTGAACCTGGTTCAGAAAGGATAAGTGTATTCTGTGCAGAAGGCACACTTCTTAGTGGGCACTTACAGAGCCGGCACTCTGAAATTAATTTCTCATCGATCTGTGTCTGTACTTGGAAAGAGGGCTCAAATTGTCCTTGAAATAAGTGATTACCATGATTGTGGGGTATAGTGGACCTCCAAATCACACTTACTTGTTTCCGAATTACCTTGAGTGAAACAGAAAAGAGGAAGAAAGGCAGATGATGAGTTGTAACCGTTGTGTATCCTAAATATATTACCATGAAAGTAACTCTAAATTAGAAAAAGATTTCAGAGCTCCTTTTGACAGTCTGCTGCATGTCTTGTCCTATTGATGCGTTCAAACGTCAAAGCGGTGTTGAATTCATCTTCTTGCACTGTCGGTGGTCTTACAAAGGATTCTTGTCTGTTTCAAGCCATAGTTTCAAACATATGCTCATGTTTCTGCTCTCACAGGGTGAGGACGTTTCCAAAGGAGTCAGTTTTGCTGGGTCGAGACACAGTGCGGGCACTCATGTACTACGCCCTGAAAGTGTGGAGTGACATCGCGCCACTCAACTTTCATGAGGTGGCGGGGAATGAGGCGGACATTCAGATTGACTTTACCAAAGCGGACCATAATGACGGATACCCTTTCGATGGACCCGGTGGCACAGTAGCCCACGCCTTCTTTCCCGGAGAACGATTCACAGCTGGTGACACACACTTTGATGATGATGAAGCGTGGACCTTCAGGTCACCAGGTAAGATTGCAAGAGAATATGTGATTTGCCAGGAATGTTGGTTGCCTTGTGATTATCCTAGGAGCTCTATCTTTGTTTTTATTGGATAAATGGTGATGTTCTTGAATAAGTATTGCGAGGAAGAATTTTTTGTTTTGTTTTGTTTTGTTTTTTGAAAGAAGTCTCTTATGCTCACCAAGGTCACATTACAGATTGTGATCAAATTGTGCCAGGATTGTGGTCAGCAGTCCTATCACCCTGTAACCCAAATCTGGTTTCCCACTGAAGCTAAGCAGGGTTGAGCCTGGTCAGTACCTGGATGGGAGACCTCCTGGGAAAACCAGGTTGCTGTTGGTAGAGGTGTTAGTGAGGCCAGCAGGGGGTGCTCACCCTGTGGTCTGTGTGGGTCCTAACACCCCAGGATAGTGATGGGGACACTGTACCGTTAAAGAGCACTGTCCTTCAGATAAGACATTAAACCGAGGTCCTGATTCTCTGTTGTCATTAAAAATCCTGGGATGTCCTTCGGAAAAAGAGTAGGGGTGTAACCCTGGTATCCTGGCCAAATTTGCCCATTGGCCTCCGTCCATCATGGCTACGGAATCATGGTATTCATGCATATACCTTTAGTTTGTTTTATTTTTGATAAAATAACGTATGAAATATGTCATAACCATTCAGAAAGCTTCAAGAAATTACATTTGCACTGAACTATTTCCCATTTCCACACAGACACACTCTGGCGATGGAGTGCTAGACGCTTTTTTGCCTCGACTTTGATGTCCAACCATTTCTTTTTTATTTCGGCCACGGTCCGAGGTTGTGAGGCTACAGCATTTACGGCGTCTGCAACCTTTTGCCACCGAAGTGCCTTTTTGGCATTAGTAATGCCCACATTGTGCCCTCCAAAAACATTTTTCTCCTCTTTTCCACCTCGCCAACGATAACTTCTACTTTGAGTGAAGTTATGTTTTTTTGATTTCCTCTCTGTGTTTGCCATGATTTCGCAATCGATGAATATTAACTTTTGGGCGTTTCACGGACTATTTATGGGCAGCTATGGGCATAACATGAAGCCGCAAAAGCTGCGCTATATTTAAAATTGATTGTGATTTACTAAGGGAAAACTGTGTAGGATGTGCGTGCGCACGGTTTTATAAATCCGAATATTTCTGTAAGTACGCATGTCCTATGTTTCATCCGTATGCCACTTCTGACGCAAATCCATACACAAAGTTTTATAAATGAGGCCCTTGGTGATCACAAAACTTTTTTTTTTATTATTAATGTTGAAAATGATCATATTTTTGTGGAAATCGTGACAATTTCTTTCAGGATTATTTGATAAATAGAAAGGGCAAAAGAACAGCATTTCATAGAAATATTGTTTTTGTAACAATAGCTGCTTTTCCACCGTCGGGCCAAACCGTTCTCATTGCTTCAGCATTCCATTCCGAGAGAATAAGAAAACAATAAAAACTGTTTGAAAATGTATTTCTAAACCCATTGTAAAAACGTTTCTCTTTGTGAGTTTTGGTTAGGGGTGTCTGAAATGCAACTTTACGCACAACCGGCAGCCTGCATGGAGAGGTTCTTGAGATTTCAGAGACACCAGCAGCTTCAAATACCTGTTTTCTGCTCAACAGTGGCTTTTTTTATAGCAGTTCATTTGTTTGACAGAAACTTGACTAAGCCTTTATCTGATCGGGTTCTTCTGTGCTCTAAATCAATCACAAATATTATAATAGATGGATTATCTCTATCTAGCTTTCATAAATAATTGTTTTCATGCCTTTTGCATTACATTGCACAATTTAATGTTTTTCATCTTCAATCTCTCTTCCTTACCATATTGCATGAGAACTGGGACTTGCTTAATAATGTGGAAGAACCTCTTTAAATAGGTTTCTCATTTTCCTAAGTAGTCCTGGCAAACTATTTAACAAACTTATCTGAAATTGATACGAGTTATCTAAAAAAATATGAATTTTTTTCAAAGCTGGATTTTAATTAGCTATTACTCCAATCTTCAGTGTCACATGATCCTTCAGAAATAATTGTATTAATCATTTTTTTATTTATTTAAAAAAAAAGAAAAAAAAGAACAGCATTTATTTAAAATAGAAATATTTTGTTACATTATACACTACCGTTTAAAAGTTTTGGGGTCAGTATTTTTTTATTTCTTTTTTTCTACTTTTATTCAGCAAGTGTCTGTTAAATTGATTTGCTTACTAGATCGATTTCTGAAGGATCATGTGACTCTGAAGACTGGAGTAATGATGCTGAAAAATGATATATGTTATACAGGGGCGCTGCTAGCAATTTTGGGCCCTATGAAAGAATATGAAGTTGGGCCCCCCTATCTTACCATTTACGGGGGTAATTTTGCCAGAAATGCAGAAATAAGACGTAATTTTCTTTTATTTGTTACTCTGCTAGATTATACATTTATAATTTATATTACATTACTGCTAGTACTGTTACTACTAATAAAACCAATCTCTGGGGGCCCCCAAAAGTGCACGGGCCCTTAGAATCGTCCTAACTTTCCCCCCCTTAGCGGCACCCCTGATGTTATATGTCAAAGATGTGAAATGTACAGTTAGACAGGTAGAGATTGTTTCTGGGTCTGGCAGGCTTTTTCTTTTTGGGACTGTCACAGAAAGCAGGTGTTATTTCTCAGGACACCTTTTTCAGTGATGTCTGTCAGGTAATAGAGATATTTTCTGTGCGGTATTCCAAAACAGGATCCGGAGCCCATGAGGCAAGGCCAGTCTGAAAGCAACAGATGCTGTTGTCTATCTCAGTTCCTCATTCTTCTCTCTTGGGCCATAACCTGGCTCGACCATCTCCAATATGCACCTCCTTGCAATCCAAAGGTGCTCATGTTTGCCGAGAGGCTGCGCTAACCACAAGGCTGATAATTAGCATGGGGGCAGGTGGGGCTCCCATTACACCAGCATGCCCAGTGAGTGAACCCTGATAGGACTGGTTCAAACGACCCTTTGCATCCCAACTCTGCTCTCTTGTGGCTATGGGCCATATGCTCACGGATAGCAGTGAAGCCTGCCCCAATTAGCCCCCCCCCCATCAGACGAGCAGCTGTTTGCTTAGGCCTTTGGCAGGTGCGGATGTAATATGAGGGATTGAATAAAGAGAGAGAGAGAGAGAGGAAAAGTCCTACTTAAAAATCACAAGCCTTTCACCACCCACTTAGACCGTCTCGACATACACAGCTGAGTGCTGCACCCCTCCTTCATTTCTCAGTACTGCTGAAGACAAGCCCTCCACCCCTTTGTGTGTGTTCAACTGACCCTTCACCATAACATGGCCATTTCCATGTTTTTGCTTCATTAGCTGTCCATCTAATGACCACCTGCACCTGGACCTCCCATATGGTCATCAATTATTCCTGACTCGTCATCACCAGCCATTATTCATTATGGGCTGTTGTAACAGGCCCAAGATTTCTACATCAGCCAAAAAATTTCTGATTTACTGTGCTATTTTTGGCTTTCCATCTGCCCTCTGAGGCTATCTAATGAGGAAAAAGAAAATAAAACAATTATATTCATTCACCACTGTTTAAAAGTTTGGGGTTGGTAAGATTTTTTTAGTTTAGTTCCTTATGCTCACCTGCTTTTATTATTATTATTAATTATTATTATTTAAATTTTTTTGCATTTTCAAAAATTCAAGAAAAAAATTCAGCAATCACTCCAATCTTCAGTGTCACATGGTCCTTCAATCATTCTAATATGCTGATTTGGTGCTTTAAGAAACATTTCTTATTTACCCTGTTTCCACCAAAATGAACCGGGTGCTAGTTCAGAGCCAGTGCTATAGTGCCGGTCCGGAGTTGGTTGGACCGACAAGCCTTCTAATGCCGCGTTCCAGGCAACCCGTAACCCGTGTTTTTCCAACCTTCTACCCAGTGAAAGTGCACTGGAACGGCCGTCAAACCCGTGACTTCCCACCCGTGAACTCGTACTAGATCGATGTACTCCCAGTTACGAGTTCTGACGTCACATAGCGGGCGAAACAACAGTGGCAGCCCCTACGGATGCGGTGTTAAGTCATGCATTAAAAACCAAATCATTTATTAAAATAAGGAATTGCTCTAACTTTATTTATCAAATGCAAATGTTATGCATTATCAGCAGCTTTTCAGCGTCAGCTGAAAAGATTGTAAATGAGCATAAACCCTGTATGGTTTTGTTTACATCTAGCTACAATTCCTGGCGCTCAGGCAGTTTGCCGTGACTGTGCCTGGAACGCTACAAAGTAGTGAGTCGTGGTTTGAAGTTGTAACTTCCGGGCTCAAAAACCTGCCTGGAACGCAGCATTAACAACCTCTTTTCCTGGCTCTGAGCTGCTGCTTTGGGTGTGGAAAGACAAAGAACCGATTTGAACCTAGGCTCTGGCTCCAAACAAGCACCAGCTTGGTGGAAAAGGAGTAATTATCATCAATATTGAAATCAGTTGTGCTGCTTAATATTTTTTGGGAAACCATTTTTAATGAATAGAAAGTTAAAAATAACAGCATTTACTTGAAATAGAAATATTTTGTATAAATGTCGCAATTCTGACTTTATAACACAATTGCGAGTTAATATCTCACAATTCTGAGAAAAACATAAGTCAGAATTGCGAGTTATAAAGTCATAATTGTGTGATTTAAAATAAGAATTATGAGTTATAAAGTCAGAATTGTGTCATATAAATTTAGAATTGCAAGATATGAACTCGCAATTGTGAGAAAGTCAGAATTGCTTTATATCTCACAATTCTGACTTTATAACTCTGAATTCTGAGAAAAAAATCATAATTATCTTTTTAAAATATTTTATTCTGTTGTGGAAACAAGCTTTCATAGTGAATAGAAATACTGATTTCTTAATACAAATAAATAAATAAATAAAAATCTTACTGACCCCAAACTTTTGAACAGTAGTGAATATGCGCGAAGCCTAAAAAAAAAACCTAAAACTTTAAATCTTTCACTTTGTGCAGTTACATTTGTTTTTTCCATATACCAACCAGAAAACACTGTTCATTCATTAAATAAAATGTTTGTTTGTTTGTTTTTAATATTTAGACCACTTCTATTATTGATTGCAATCAGGAAGTGAAGAAAGTTTCAGCCAGTATAGCAAAAAGTTTTTATGAAAAAACATTGCCTACCATACCTTTAAGAGTGACGAAACGTGGAGTAATGCTAAAATAAAGAGCTGGATGTTTTATTTCGAAGGTGAGGGTGAAGCTGTTATTAAGCAGCAAGCAGAACGTGAAAGAGAGTTTAGTAGTTTACAGCAGGCTACCCACCGAAGGGTGTAAATAATTGATATGATCCAGATGGAAATGCACCCACCGATAAAAACATGCACTGCGGTTTCGATTTTGGTGTCTATTAGACACTTTTGTTAGAAATAAAGGTAATTTAATTCAAATTAAATCCTAAATCATTATGCAGTAGGAACAAAAATGAACATTCTCACATTAATTGTTTGTACGATAAAAATCCTCACGTTTATAAGGAATACAAATCTTAGAGGCTCGTCTGATTGAACTCCATTTAAAAAAAAGACAAGTGTTATCATGCAAACAGAGGGTGAGTAAACGCACTTCCCTTTTCCCTGTTTCTCTCTCCCTCCAGCTCAGTCTGGAGAACTGTAAGCATATTGTTTTTGACATTACAAGAACTTTTTCTTTGAGGGAACAGCGGAAAGAAACAGGAAAGAGGAAGTTCTGCTTTGTGTACAGATTAATTATCTCTTAATGGAGACTAGACAGGATTCAAAACGCTCCATTTGAGATTGTGGGTATCGTCATACTTGTTGCAAAGCAGCGGAGGCGTCCCATGTTCCCATGGGTCAGAAGAGTGAAATCATAAGCGTCTCTAGCTGTTGTTATGACAGCGGGCAGATTGCTTTTATTAATTATGCCTTCATTGGCTGCTCACTAATGCAGACTGATTGTTGTGGCCCAAACAAAAGGCTCATTAAGCAGGTGTTTTTATGATAAAAAAAACTTTTCGCAATTTGGCCCAAGCCTATGTGATTCACCATTGAATTCAATGTCTGTGTGCGTGTCCACATCTTTTTGTGTGTATGACAAAATGAGGCAGAAGACCCTGGTCCATTATCGTCCATTTTACAGAGCTCCAGTCATTAGCATTGACTACTGTTGATTTCTTTTCTGCGAACACACTGCGAGAGGAAGAGAGAGAGTGCTCTTTACCTTCATGAAGAAGGTTATTTTAAGAAATCATCAACTTTCTGCCTATGCTTCAGTGACTTTAAAGGATTAGTTCAACCAAAAGTGAAAATACTGTCATTATTTACTCACCCTCATGTCCTTCAAAACCAGTGAGAATTAATTTTTCTCTTCTGTTTACATTTTCTATTAACTGTAAGCTACTCTTTAACGTGCAGTTGCAATGAAAGGAAACTGAAGCTTTAAAGCTTCAAATAGGACGTAAACACAATATAAAATATTCTATATAACTCTTCAGCTATATTTCAAGTCATCTGAAATCACACGACCCCATTATTCATGAATGTTTTGTGAACTGGATTAACCAGTTCATTGAAAATATGAGAAGTGAGTTGAATGCAAAACTAAATTGCATTGAATGAAATTGCATTCCTGATTAACCAATTCATTAAAAAGATCTGACTCAAAAGACTGAATAAATCTCACTGATTTATTCACAATTAAGAGTCAATCATTTCATTGAAAATATCTGACTCAAAAAATGAATACATCATGCTGCTTTGTTCACAATTAAGAGTCAATCATCACTTTGGTCAGTTTCTGAATCAGAGCTTTCATAATGTTTTAAAAGATATGAAATGGGAGGGAGGGGGTGGGGGTCAGGTTGATTGGGACACTTTGAATAGGAAAAGGTGGTCAAATCAACCTGAATTCACCACCATTTCATATCTTCTAAAACTTATTTGAAATCAGAAACTGACCAAAGTGAGTCATTATTCAATGAAATGATTGACTCTTAATCGTGAACAAATCAGTGAGATATATTCGTTCTTTTTAGTCAGATAATTTCAATGAATTGAAAGATTGTCATCAATTACTCACACTCGTGTGTTTATTCACACATATTACTCAAACCTGAATGAGTTTCAAAAGGTAGTTCATATAAAAAGCCACCAAAATTCATTGTAATTGCATGAAAAAAGCAGAGCAGTACAATACTTCCAGAGAAGAAAGAAACAAAAGCAGGTTTAGAAGGACATGAGGGTGAGTAATTGATAACAGATTTGAAATTTCCGGGTGATCTTTTCCATTTATCCCATTCTGATCTGATAATCCTGAACACATGTATTTGTTTACTGAACAGAAGGTACTTTAATATCAAAACCTTCACTCAAACAAGCTTTTGAAACCCAGGGCCAAATTGTTGACATGCACAGGCTAAATTTCGGTCTTAAAATAGTTTACACTCATTTATTTCAGTCATCTGTGACAGACACCTTCAGCTTGCTGCTTTAGGCTGCCATGTACCAGATGTTTCCAGTGCGTAAGTTCTTAATCAGATTGCTTCATATCCATCTGTCATCTGCCGCATCTCCTCCTTTGGACCCTGATCGGCGCAAAGTTCATCTGGATGAATCGCTAGCTTGTGCTAAACAAATCAGCCTCTAGCAATTAGATACGGCGGTTGCTAACCAGACACAAGGCGAAGCTCATCAGTCATGATTCTTCCTCAGAATGTGTGTTGTCTTAAAGGGACAGTGCACCCAAAGTCTTTCTTCCAAATTGGTGTTGTATGGAAAGTAACAGCGTACTTTCAGCAGTTTCTTCTTTTGAGTTACACAAAAGAAAGAGAGTCATATGGGTTTGAAACAACATGAGGGGTGAGTAAACAATAGCTTTGTTTACATCGGCCCTAATAATTTATTTCCAAGCAAAATAAAAATCACATGTAATCATTTCGAAATGAACTGGCCAATTCTGATTAAAATTGTAGAACTGTATTCAGATTGTAAGGGGTGGTTTAAACTAGGACTGTTAAGCGATTAAAATTTTTTATTGATTCATTATACAATGTGTCAATTAAAAGTGCATTATGTAACTTTTCTCTCCGCTAGAGGTCGCCTAGTTTGATGATAGGACTAGGACTAGATGATAGGTTTGAGGGATAGGACAAGGTAGGGCAGAAATCAAGTTCATGGATGCGATTATTAACGTTACTGTAGTATGAAGCAGTGCAGTCCCGAGTGTTGTGGGAGCTAAGCAAGGCTGCTGGAGCGATTGTTAAAAGATGAACGCAACACGCCTCGCAAGCAGCGGGACTTTTATTATGACACAGTCGCCGTCGCCATTTCTGCTTTTCCGGTCATGAGTATGAGGTAACGCAACTCTGTTTATCATATTAGATACATTTGAGTGTGTTGAAAATGATGTTATGATGTTACTCTGTGCGTTCGCTCAGCGGCCGCTATGACACTGCAGTAAGAGTAAAGTGTTTCTGCAAACTGAGGCTAACGCAGATATGACTCAATTGACAGGCGACTCCCTCACACGTCCCGGTTCATTGGTTAAAATAGCAATTTTCTCATGATTTACAAATAGTTGGAAACATTTGTGATATTGTAAGCACTCAATTAAACCGGCAGGTGCAATCGGCAGTCGCGCTCTGACGCGGACCACAACAAATGTGCCCAGTGTAATAATGCCCTGAGGATAAAACTCAAACAGGGGCATTTTTGCCTCATATCTTGAATTTTAGGTACATTCTAACTGCATTCTATAGGCTTCATCGTTGTTGCCTTGCCTCATATTCTTCATCAATCAACTGTATGATGTTAGACAACCTAATTAAGTCTGGGGCGCAGGGCAGGTGCATTAAATGCGTTATTTATTTTAACACATTATGTTGTACTAATTAAGAAAATGAACACATTAAATCGACAGCCCTAGTTTAAATCTTTTCTAATCCGTTCAACAAACACTTGATCAGATTAAAAAACGAAACTGAAAGTTCTGAGCATGTGCAATGACAGACAATCTACTTCCACTCATTGTCTGTGAAGTGGTGCAGGACAATGCCCCACCAGTCCTTTGTTTTGGACTCTCATCCATAATTGATGCCTTGTTTTGGATGTTTTTACTGCATAAAGTGCCCCATTATGGTTTTTCGAATATAATAATAGTTTATGAATGTAAAAGTTCTGCGAAGTCGAAAAAAAATTGTCTCCCAAAGTAAAGAATCAACTCTGAACCGCCTTAATGAGTTGTCTATAATTCGGAATCTCACTGCATTCTACGTGACTAGAAAAGACATTTGCATAATGCCCTCCTTGTAAGTTGTCCGCCTGCGAACAACTCAACCGATCTTCAAACACGTAATTTTACTGATGACTGCTTCTTAAATCTCAGAGTTCAATGCAGGATTCGCAAAATGCTTGCTCTTGAAATATGGGTCAGTGCCCACAGATTCACAACCTGCAAGTATGATTGATTATTAATGTATATATTTTCTACCGGGTGTTCAAAATATGTAGTTTTGTTTTGTGTATGTTTCCACGTATATAGTATGATAAACAGAGCTGCGTTAACTCATACTCATGACCGGAAAAGAGGAAATGGCGCCTGTGTCTTAGTAAAAGTTCCACTGCTTGCGAAGCGCGTGTTGAAAAGTTACATAGTACACCTTTTAAGTCTGTTTTTAGAACAAAGAAAACAAGCAATGGCATCAATAAGATCATTTTATTTAGAGTTCATGTAGCCAGTGCCCCAACACTACGTTCAGATTCATCAATCGGAATATGACAAAATGTGTGCATGTAAATGTAGCAAATGACAGAATTTTTTATTTTAGGTGTGCTGCTTCTTTAAAACATACACACATTTTTAGAAAGACACACACGTTAAGATTATGCTTGCATTGTTCTGCTGAAAACTTGAGTGAGTTTCCTCACCATGCGGAAATCCGTCAGGTCCCGGCCTCTTTTGTTTTGCGTAATCTTTGAAGTGCATTATGCTAATGCAAAAAGCAGGTTCCCACACGAGGGTGTCGAGCTCCCGTTAGTGATACACGGCTCGTTTTGAGTCGTAATCTTAATGAGCAAGTCACTGATTTAATCCTCGGTTTCGCTTGACTCGCTGCGTTCTGCTTATACAAACCTGCAGCGCAAGGCAGCTGTCACGCTTTTTGGCATTTTCACAGTTTGTAGAGCCCAGGGCCCTGCTCACCTTTCACTCTGTCTTTCTATCTATAAATCTCTTCCTGTCTATTTGTCTCTCTCTCTATTCCAACTAATCCAATGACACTTTCCTGGCTCTGGCTGCATTTTTGTTGCCATCTCTAAGGACCATTTAACAGAAATGTGTGAATGTTATTTTATGGCTGGCTGCCTCACGCAGATCTGTCTGTGTACTAAAGCGAGATAATGAAAAAAGGTGAGTAGCGTTTAATGGCGCAGTCCTCCCTGTCAATCACAGGCTCATTGTGTTGAAAATGACAATGTGGGTGGACATCCTGAACTATTCCCAATTTAATCACCATGATTTCCAGGACATAATTGCACTGGATGTCTTCATTTTAACGAAACAAGGTATTTGATGTTCAATAGGACAGAAATATCACAAAATAATTTTGTTTCAGTTCTATCTCGTAGATTACATGGAGAACCAATTGCTGAGGTCTTCTGCTTCTCAGATTTCTCTCCTCGTCTGTTTCTCAATAATGCCTCAAACTGTGCTCATAGTTGCCGAGTCAGAGATCTCATCAAATTCTGCTGAGACAAAATTACATGATTTTTCTA